>JAQFZG010005194.1:0-10679 GCA_034695465.1 Entomobrya nicoleti
GTTTTGGTACTTTACATTTGGCAGTTACAATTCAAACAATATAAGTTTACTGCTGCCTATTTTTTTCGATACTTTTCTTGGCTCATTAGCTACACTCATATTTCAGAGGAATAACATAAAAGTAATAATCCTCTGCATTTGTAATTTGTAATAACAATGACAATTCATTCTCTGCCGTAAATCAAAATAATTTGTTGGAAATTTCCCCTTCAATGTATTTAAATACACACACAAAAACAAAATTGAAGAAAAAGGGTAAAGGCCACTCATGTGGAGATCAAGCGGAGCTGTGAATGATTATGAAATATTACCTGTAATATATTTTAACTGCGAGTGAGTCTTATCTTCATCATTAGTGGGTATGACATACAGTGTGGTATATAGCGTACAAATATACATGTACATTTATATAACACGCCTTTACTTACCATTTATCATTCAATATTTCAAATGACCATTTCAATTACAATTTGACGCATGTCAACTATTATGCCTTGCCTGTAACAAATCCGAGTGTGTATATATTTCTAAAAAAAATGACGGAACTATGTGAGATTGCAGCATGAATATATCTTTAAACTGCATTGGTAGGAAAGTGTTAAAAAATCTTAAATCCTAACAGATGTGTGTATTTCTGAATTATGACAAGATAACTAAATTTTTGTACACTGACACTATTCAGCAGGTTTTTCAAAGAAAAGTGGTTTTCTTTTTCGCTCTTTCATTCCTCATCAAGTTAATAGGCATCATTAGTATACAACGAGTAGAGCCAAGAAAACGGACATCATCAGATCAAAGTAGTAGTCAGTTTATTTGTCTCTATTCAACTCAACCAAGTCTACAACCAAATTTCATTTGCTCGTCTCGGCATTCATTTGAATGTGCCAGCTGGTTAATAGGCTATCGTCCAATTTATAACTTCAACCGTCTCTTGTCTCTGTACCACTCTGTTTGTTGATGTAGTTCAAAAAAACCGTGCTAAGCTCGTCTTATTTAAGGATAAAAAGCAAGCATGTTTTCTTCAAAGATCACAGAGAGATCCAAGGATTCGAAATGTCTTCCTTTTTGAGTGTGATATGCAATGTATGTAGTTAGAACAAATGGCACACTTAAAAAAGGATAAACCTCCTGCCTTGAGCTCGTGTTAACAAGCCACAACAGCAGGCACATGGTTAGCTATGTACAGTAAGCTGAAAAATTGTAATGATCCAGCAGACTTTTTCCTTTTCCTTCACATTCACAAGTATCAATTTGGGCTGGTGGCTCTTTGGTTTTTTTTTTTCATTCTTCTCTCTTGATATGGTATGGCGATCACGAGAAAGATATCCTCATCATGGTCATACTGCCGAGAACTATGCGGATGATGAAGCAATGTAAAACAGGAAGAAAATATTTGAAAAGAATATACGATATGAGATGAACCTGGAACCGTTTCGTTTCCTCGTCGCCACTTTATGATAACTATTATTGCATTTTCCTCAGATGTACAGAGTGTGCATTGAAAATTCAAGGTTTCTCCAGAGCACAGCATACAAGGATCGATGGTAATGTGACGAAGACGATGGTGGTGGTGATGATAATATTATTATTCCATTTCATACATTTATATTGGGAATATAGGCACGTAGCACAACAAACGGTGCACTTAACTTTTTTTATTCATTGCATTCTTCTCTGCTCGCTTTATGCAGTTTAATATCATTCTGGCCAAGCCAGTCGAGTCCAAAGCCAAAAGACTGTTAACTTCAAGAATATCAGACAAGGTGGAAAAAAGACAGAAATCGACGGAAAGGCAGTCGGATGGAAAGGAAAATGAATGGGAAATAAGCAAGGTAAATTGCGAGGGCGGATCTCAATCTAGATATGGAAGTGTGCTCACTCTCGAAAAGTAAAATTTGAGAAATATGTATTCCTGCCGCGTAGATTCTATTACCTTGTTGTACTTATGTAATACAAGAGGAGAGAACAACGTCATAAAAGTGAACGGGTGACGACACAAGACGGAATGAAATGGGTACTTTGATAATAGTAGATACTGAAAACAAGAGTTCCCTTTCGTAAGTATTTCGGTGTTCTTGCATTTCGTATCTCATTTGAAAAGACTAGTGAGAAAATAGTGTGAAGCCTGAGATGACTGCGATAATAATAGAGATGATCATTGTTGTCACTATGCTTTTGTAACACGAACACGAGCATCACAGCTAGGTGAACTGGATGACAGTATTGTGTATTTTTGTCCTTTGTGGCATGAAATACAAAATAAAAGGTAAGTTTTCTAGCAGTTTTGTGAATACTCACCCGCGTCTACAGACCAATGGGTCCTAACAACAAGAGGTCTTGCGCAATAATAAAATGAAAGAAAGTATCACCTGCTTGTTTTAGAAGTTTTTTTTTCCTGGAGGGCTCTTGCTGAAAAGTTGAAGACGTAATAACTATGTGTATGCTGTTGTGTAAACTTCTGTGTTTGTAAAAACATTTTTAGGAAAACTTTTCAAGTCCAAAGTTTGTGGGAGTAATTTGAGTATTAAAACACAGTATGTATGTGTAGTATTAATGTAAGCAATAATAAAGATGATTACGAGATCTAAACATCCTTTTAGACTGGATTTTTATCGAAAATATTTTACTTTCGATGACACTGTAGTTTTGTACATGATTTGTTGTTGTATTTTAACTTCGTTACGTTGTTGTGAGCATAAATTGTGGATTTGGCAATACGCAGATTTCTCTCTGGTTTCATTTCAGCGGTTTAATTATGATTACAGTAGTGCCTAATGTGTACAAAGCAAGGAAGTTATGGTATTATTGGTATTGCAGGCAAACACCGATGGGTATTCCAAAGCATCTTCGTGCTTCTTCTTGTAGTAAAAACTACACACATGAAATGAGAGGTTACGGAACCCCAATACCCTTTCTTCCTGTTACATTTCATGCACTCTTCTTTCCGCAAAATCAAGGAAAAAGTTTCAAGTCCCAAAACTAACTCCTTCGTCCTTTTAAATGTCTATAGTCTATACGCATAGCTCTTTATGCAGTGGCTGCAAAGATCAGAGTCCATTCTAAGTTTATGTTTATGTGTCCGTATCCGTATTTCATTCAATCTCACTTTCGTCCAAATTTATGTACATACTACCCATATCCATACTCATATCACTTCACTTCATCCGTTTTTTTTCCTACGCTTGTCTGGAAAAAAAGGACACGACACAGCACAGCACGTACAAGGATGCGTAAGACAATTGTACATATTACATATTTTTTCTGTTGGATTTGGATAAAATATTTTTTATGCATATCAAAAAGCAAGAATGCAGAAAAATGCTCTTCTTAAATTGAAATGGTTCTCGCACACACATCACAACATAAAAAAACCAAGCCACGAACTTAAGGAAAAATTCTCATCAGAATAAAAAAAATCTGCCCTTTTTACCCATCTTGCAAATAGAAACAGCATACTTACACATATAGCATATGTATTTATGTGGTTTTTTTCTGAAAGGATCAAGTCACAAGCAAAAAAAATGAAAGAAATTCATGAGGGAGGACCAGGCCAGAGAGAGGATCATGTATTTATGTCGCTTTGCCGAGAGAGAAAAGGATACATTGAAAAGATTACATCAAAATTCAAGAATGACAAGGCACGCAGCAGCCAAGCCAGGCCAGGGAGACCCGTGAGATTCCTTATCCACTCTTTTTGTTACACTATCCATTCAAAAAGCCTGAAGTTGGCAAGAAAAGAAGAGGATCTCGATATGTGAAAGGAACAGATATGATATGGTCTAGCAAACTATGTATATGTAATATGCAAATGTAAAAGAATAGGAGTGCCTTTTTTGCACGAGATATTCTGGAGAAAAAAGTCTGAGAGCTGAAAAGAACTGACTGAAAATGTAGGGTCCCTATCCAAAAAAAAAATTGTACGTGTAATCCGACAACCCAACAAAGTCATTTTTGTATAAGAAAAGTAATGCACAACACATTCATTTTCATTTTTTTCCCTTTTGAGTCTTGTTCGTGCCTGAAGTATACTTCAGAAATGGAATGTGTTTGGGTGTATATATTATTCTTCTGCTTATTACATTGCATTGCATAACACACTCCATCACGACCACTACCACGAAACCATTCTTTGCTGGGTTTTATGTTGTGTCGTGACAGATAAGTCCACACAGTAAAATTTACTGCTTCACATGTTCATCCCCATTTTTACCTGCATTTTTACACACAATTTTATCAGATCCATTATTCTTCATTTCACTCTTTTATTTTATATTTCTTTTTGTTGCGAGTTTAGACAAGACAATTATGCATAAAAATACTTTTTTCTTTGAAATATATTTACCTATAAAATGTAAAGCGATAATATAGCTCATAAATGACAATGGTTACGTTACGAGTGTGAAAAAGGAGAGCAGTTCACACAGTTAAAGATAACGAGAGAGAGAGAATAATTTGCTGGAATGGAACCATATGCTATTTTGGAGTATAGCCGCCGTGAGAAATTTTTAATGTTCTAAGAAAAACATTCGTACCTACAGATAAGTAGTAAGCAGCTTGAAACAAACGACTTTAGTATTTCTGCGCAGACGGAAACAAAAAAAGATGCAAAAAATGTATTCATTAAAATTGCATAATCCTGAAACAGCACCAATGCAATGATGTCTATTTAGCACTATACTCCATGTGAGTCTTGAGAAGTTGTGCAAAAAAATCCTTGGGAAAGCAAACAAAACTGAAAAAAGTTTATTACTTTTGATCTGGCACTGTGTAGCGCAGTGTTGTGTTATATAGTGCCAATGCTCTAACACATAGGCCAAAAGAAAATGATAATTTCTTCTCTTACTTTACTTTTAAGCGTCTTATGAATACTCCTTTCTTTTATTATGCGATTAGGTAGTGCGAAAGGTGGTGGTGTGAAGATGAAAAGCTTCCTTCCCATTTCCACTTCTGTAAGAGCTTGTTAATGTTTCGAGTAGGTACTTGCACCGAAAAGTTTAAAGTTTTAAAAGTATAGTCATTCATGATCATCATCATCTTGTAAAAATAGCACATGTGATGCTTAATGTATATGAACTGTGTATTTTTGCACAGGTGCATGCATATGTGTGTGCCACTTAAATTCACAACTTTTTTTTTATTTCCACAATGAAAAATGCATGTGCAAAACTTTCTTCTGTAAAGCCATTACCAAGAAGTACTTGTTCTGCCCACTGAGTATGTAGGGAAACCACAAATATGGAGACCTCGGCATATTTATAACCTTGGAAGAAACAACGCTTGAGCGGCTTCTTGAGTTTGAGTCTGACCATCAATAGCACTTTACCATGTTCTCGTCGACTACTTTAAAGTGGTTAAAATTGGGTTCTTTAAGTTGAAAACTCAAACTCTCCAGTGGAACATGAAGAGTAAAAAGTATGCAACTCTATAAAAAAAACCTTCAAGACCATTTTCACTTGAAAATGAAGACCATTAAACAAGGAGAAAATTGTCTGGAAGAAAATAAGTGTGTCCTTGAAACTTCATCTTTTTATTTCCTTTTTTATTTATAGATGCCATACGACACTTCATATGACCCAAATTATTAGGTATACTGAGGGAAATAACCCAAGACTTTCTGTCTCAATAAATTCAAGATCCTTTCGGAAATACATAATTAATTGGTTCTACACACAGACGACAAAATTAAAAGCTACTTTTGGTACTAAAAGTCTAGCATGCTACTTATAAATTTTACATAGAGTGTAGAGAGAGAGACGTAAGAGGATAATGAATTTTATTATTAGTTTAGAATGAGAATGTCATTTTGAACTTACCGTGAATGTAGAGCCATCCTTCCACCTTGCACGGGTATACTATAGCGGGCATCTGAATTATCTGCAGTGCTCTGAAAGGGTTCGGTGGAAGTTGCTTCTGAGGATTATTTTTCTGATTGTGCTGCAAAGTGTGTTGATGCTGCTGCTGTTGGAGTAGATGTCGATTCATTGTACAATTCGGAGGGGGAGGTGGAGGTCCAGGTACTGGAGTTGTAGACCGACTGCTAGCCTGTGACGATGATGATGGAGGTGCTACCGGAAACATTTGGTAAAATTGTTGATGAAAGCTGTTATTCATGCTTGAGTTGTGCATCTTGCTTGCGATGAGTTTTATATGAAAAAATAAAATTGTTCGCGTATAGAAGATATATACTGTTATTTTCCCATTAACTATACTTATATTATTAGGAGGACTGCTTCTGTCTGTTTGTGAAATGCAAAAATAATGGTTGTAAAAGTAGCAGTAAAGTTGCTCTTCTCTTTCACCATTCCAAAAACGATAAAATGGAACATGAACAGAAATGAAATCTAGTAGAAAAAAAAACACAGTTTCCACTCTCCTCCGTATTTTCTGTCTATTGTATCCTTCTCAGCAGGCAAGCTAATTTTTATTTTGGAATGTTGAAAAGGAAAGGAAAACGTAATCCGATTATATTTTCAGTTACGTCAATATTATCACTGATTAAAAGCTACACATCCATTTCGCAGCACTTCATTTTCATTGTTGGTTTCGGAGTATTATTCAAACGGAAGCTGTGAATTAGAGAGAGGGAGAACTATACCATGAGCTATTGTTATGTTCAGTTCAGTGAGCGCAACATAACTCATTCATTCACAATTACAAAGCAACTAAACTATAAGAAACACACATGAGCAGCAGCGTAAGCACAGCAGCGTATCCAACCGTGTAAACAGCGTTTGTTTTAAAAAATTTATGCGTTTACTTGTTTCCTCCGATTTCAATTTTATGACGCGCGTAACGTATTTTATTTGAAAACTACCGTCGGCGGGCTTCTGTTTTGCGGAGTACGGAATACTTTGATACGCTATGCGTGCAAATGGCGCGATTTTTAAAAGGCAATTTTCGTAATAATTGCACCAAACGCAATGAATGTCAAGTGTGTGTCTGTTGTGTTTCTTGTTTTTCCCGTCACTGAAAAAAAGAGGAGAATTTCGTGTAATTTCCTTTATTCCCGAATTTCACTCATTTGAAAATGGAGAATGGCCTCGTTCCAAAATGAAAGTTGTCTTTGAACAAAATGAAATAATGATGATACCAAATAAAAAGTCAAGCTGACTTGACTGTTAGGACCGTTTTTTTCGGGGGAGTTGCTGACTGAGATGTTATCGGGGATTCAGGCAGAAGTAAAAGGAGCAGTGGCCCATATTATCATTCTTCGCTGTTCTTTTGATTTTTCTTCCTTCTTTTGTCGTTATGTCCTCTCTGTTTTTTTTGCCGATTTTAAAAAGGAAAATGAGTCCACCGAAAGACTGGCTCAAAAAAAGGAGAGAGCGACACAAAAAGCGAAAAAAAAAGAGATGTGATGTTAAGATTATATGTATTTTTTCTATTTTATTCATTCACATTCAAGTCAGTTTTATTCAGTGATTAATCTTCTCTCTTTTTTTAAAAAGAAATTCCTTGATTGCGTTTTTTTTCTCCCTTGAGTATATACACAGAGTACACTCCTCCACACACGGACACAAACATAAAACTTGAAAAGTAATAAAAATGCGAACAAGAGAGTTACAGGACCTTTTTTCTTGTTAATGTTTTTAAGCTGTTCACTTTCTCCAAGATAAAAAAACCCAATTCAATTCTCCACTCTCTGTTTATAATATAAATGGAATGAACATCATCTTATGACCATCGTCATCACAATTCACTGGTGCACTGAAAAACGGTTAGTTTGGTTGTTGTATTGAGTACACTTTTTATGTTTTTTATATATTATTATTGCGATTTCCTATTTTGGCTCCAGAGCTCCAAAATTCACCGTTCCTTGTTGGCTTGCTATAGTTGTTTAAATATATTCTCATTTCTCCATCATCCACCACCGTTTTCCATGCAAAAAACCGGAAGGATACGATACGATGATTTTAGTAGCTCTGCTTTACTGGTTCCTTTTGCTAAAATGAGCGAGGGCAAAAGATAATAAAATACACACATTCACGCACTGTTTAAAAAGGATGCTTTTATTATGTTTGCTCTTCAATAATATCAAAAACTAATAATCCTCTTCAGAAGAGGCAGAGAGGTTTGCACAATGGAGATAACGAAAACAACTGGATGATAATAATAGTAAAAGAGGCATTGTTTTTTTTATGGCTGAGCACACCACCAACAAAAGCACAGTAATAAATGGAGAATGAAGGAGAGAGCTGCTATTTCGCAATGTTATTTACACATATTGGCCATTTATCTGGAAACTCGAAGGAAAACACAATCAGTGAGAACTATAAAATCATATATTATAGCTTTTAACATAATACATTTACACACACACACACAATATGTATGGCTATCTCTGTGAGAATGTACGCACTTTTGGCAATACAAACGCATTCGTTTACGACGACAACACAATTCGAACTAGAGCAAAAATCGTTGTATCGCTGGTCTTATGTACACCAAGCGTTCGTACTAGAATGAATGACGACGACAAGTGAATGGATGTGTTTTTTTTTAGTTATTTGCTGTGTGATGCTCAACTGTCCATTTCGTTTAACTAACTCTCTTGTAAGATGAAGATGGAATATGATGCTTTTATTTTATACACGTAAGTTAATGCCTTATGTCATGTCATGTAAAAAAAAGTGTGGTTTACTTTAGCTTTTTGGTTCGGTTCCTTCCTAACATTTAGCTTTCCATGAAATAAGAATCTTTTAGTAGAGTGAGTGGTTGTTGTGTATTTTTTTGTATCATGCATCATTGGTCCCACATGAAACTCATTTCCTGATGACGATGAGCATGTTTGTTTACATTGGTCTCTTATACTCTACTCTGTTTTCTATTTGATGATGATAATATTGCTGCTGAAATGCAGGCAATGTAGGAAAAAAATTAGTAAAAAACGAGTTACAGGAGAAAGGTACATTAGTAAATAGATATTATATTCTACTTAATATTAATAGATGCTAGTTTACTTTACTGGGAGATCTCCATTTAGAAAATACATAAGTCATAAATAAATAAGGCATTCATTTTTTTAAGCTATTGGTTTTTAAAAAGTCGAAAGTCAAGCAATAACGAAATCCATTTATGTCGTTTTCTTAGTTTTCTATAGACATACAGATAGACAAACAGTTTAATATAGATATCGACAGCCTTCTTCGTAGAAACAAATGAAGTTCATATACAAAAGTGTATTAGTTATCTATCGACGAAATCGTGACGTCTCATTTGTTTTATATTTGTTCAAGAGACTTGAATTTATCTATAAACAAGAATAACATGCATACAACATACAACTGACTGAGGATACGTAAAAAAGATAAAGTCAAGTCAAGTGTCATTGCTTGCGTAGAAAAAATAAAGATATTCGTACAGCTTTGAATATACATAAATATGTTATGTTAAAGAAAGAACAATAACCTAGTCTATTAATAATACACATGCCTATTTAATACAGACAGTTTGATCATCAGAAGAGAGGAACAAAAGTGTTATCAGTTTTGTTGGAATGAGTTTTGTCGAGATTGACCCAAAGCGTTTCTTGTGTACATACAACAGAGAGACACCAGCAATCACATCCGTTGCCCTTTGGCACTTTCATTTCACTTGTGTTTGCATTAAATGCAGTGGATATTATATGTATGTATATTCGTTTGTCAATATTATATTGCCTTTGAAAATTGAGATATTAGACGATGACATCTTTATTGTTTCTCTCTGCTAGTTTCTTGAATGCATTTTACAATTACAATTTTTAAGAAGATATGATATGATGTACATATACTGTACTTACAGATAGATAGGTAAATTGAAAAAATTAATATCTTAAGTTGAGTCGGCTAGATAGCCTCAGTTCAGTTCAGTCGTGTTATCCTTTGATACTTTGTGTCAATTGATGCGATACGTCAAATAAAGTATTCAGTGCATTAAACGCTGAAGGTGTAACAAAATACCATTCCATTAGAATATATTTCATTTTGAAGTTTGAAATGCATTCATAATTTTGCTCATCAGAAATGCATGACTTGGAAAAGTTTTAGGTATTTGGTTTCTCGGTGTCTTGTTCGTCGTGGAAGAAATATTTTCTGAGTTGCTTTTTCTTTACAGTCATGCACTCTAATTTATCAAGTTGGTAATTTAGTTTAGTGTACTATTTCCGTTAAATTCTTATTTTATAGTTATTAGTAATACAGCAGATTCCAATTTGTTTCTAATTATTGAGCGCATCTTCTTGTCTCGATGTCATCATGTCATGTCACTAGAAGCATTTGGTAAAAAGAAGCAATAACTTATTCACTCGGCTTCTCTTTCAAAAAAGATAAATGGCCAAATGTGCGACGTGATCTTTTTACGCTTAAATGAAATTGTGGAACAAGTTGCTCTTTTGCTACATATACATAAATGCAACACAGATGTGTTAGAAAAACATGAATATTTATGCTTTTCAGTCACAATCAGAATTAGAACCATTATTTTAGTTTTTTTTTCTGTTGTCTGTGTCCGTCCGCCGGTACCGTTCATTTTCAATCTTGTACTCGTTTTTTTACTCGCTCATTCACCACAAATCTGTAAGAAAGAATCTCTGGCCCCCTTTTTCTATCTTTTCTTTGTAATGGATTCTGTTATGCTTGTAAAATGGTAATACTTTAAGCTATTTTAAAGAAAGACCGACACAGATTTTTTTTCATATA
>JAQFZG010005195.1:0-10677 GCA_034695465.1 Entomobrya nicoleti
ATTAATTATTAAGAATCTTTCAATTTCATCAATACAGGAAATATACTTGCGTTATTTTCGTGTTCCTAAAGTAGCCCAAAACAAATGCTCGCTCTGCATTCAGTCATTTCTTGTTTGGAAGTCAACCGAACGGAGTCGTGTAAGGCATGTTCGGTGTCTAAACAAACTTTGTAGAGGTTTATTATAAAGCTTATTTTTTCTTTGAACATTTTTTTTTGAAATCTGATATAAGCAGACTTTAATATAAAAAACTTATCGTTATCCTATAATACTCTGTTTAAAGTTTAAATTCGCTGAGGGTTTTTAATTTAAAAGGATTAACAGTAAACTATTCAAATCGTACCGATTGTGTGTAATTGAAACGCATTTATGCTAATTTAACTTTTTTTAAATATTATTTTCGAACATTTTTTAATTTATAGCAAAGTAATCACTATTTTTTCAATCATTTAAATAAATGATACAGTTAATCTACGGAGTGGACGTGATAAAAAAAAACAAGTTTGGAAAATCCTTCGGATATTTGGCTGAACGCTTTCAAACAACAGCGGGCAACTTTCCAGTTCATCAGGCGTATAGGTCTTTCCACCAGCAAAATGCATTTTCATAACTTTCGATAAGAAGGCCTATCATGTTCACCTCACTGACATAGGTTTTTACTCTTCACAAATATTTTACAGTAGGACGGCTAGTCTCAGATATTCACAGACATGAAATAGAATTTACTTGTTCCACTTTACTACCTCGTTACGCTTCAGGTAAATCTGCAAGGTAAGCGGAGAATACTACACCATTTAACTAAAAAAAGATAAAACAGTGCAAGTAAATTTATTACTGTTTCATAATTTATCGAAAATATTTATTGCATATCTTATATTGGATTTATAATTACAGTCTTATAACTTTAAATCTATGTTTACGTGGGTCTAAACTCACAAATAATAGTATTACCATTAGAAACAATATCCACCAATTAATAGATTGGCTTAATGAAAAATGAAAAAAGATTTTGATGCTTTATTATGATTGTCATTCTAAGGTGTAAGGTCATGTATTGCTAATGGTTTTTTAATTGTCCAGGAAGAGCTAAAAAAAAGTCACAGTACGAAAAAGGTAAAGCTGTAGACAATGAAAATAATTAGCTGTAATTATATTGAGTGTCCTATTTAATCAGTAGAATATGAATATAAGGGTCAACATTTTCAACGACCCAAAAATTTTGCAAAATGATAATTATATAATTTGAGTCCATTTGGTTGGCAAAACTTAAGAAGAATTCGAGTGAAGCCACTTAAGATATCCATGTATATTTCTCCACTAAAAATATCAATACAATGTAGATATTGTTATTTTTATTTCTCTATAAACAAACTGCTAGATTTCACTCGCATTTATTTTATATCATTTTTTTGGCAAAATTAAATTTGGACGAGCAATTTAAAAAAAACTATTAAGTCAATCAGATTCAGAAATGAAAGCAATGCTAAACCTGTTAAATACCTAGTTGAACTTGTCTTTCTCGATACTGATCCATAGTCGTAGGCTTCTCTCTAACGTTTTCAAGGCCACAGGTTCAGTTTTACTTACAATAAGAGTTTGTGTGTCGGTTACACCGAATGCAAGTTTATTGCTTAACTTTAAAAGATATCTTGATAAACGAATGTATCCTTAAATTTGCAGTCCTAAACTAAAAGGCATAGGCAATTTTGAGAGTATGTTCGAAATTACAGAAAATATTAGACCTGTAAAAAAAATTACAATACACTCACGATTATCTTTAAAACTGAAAGAATAATTATGGATTTTTTTGGGTGGAAAACTTCCGCTCTAATTTTTGATTCATTTTGCATTCAAGTCATTGAGAATATAATATTTAAACGTTTTTGGTATAGTTATGGACTACGGCCGGAAATTAATAAATCCCTTTATTTTGTTTTAACCATCCCAGTGGGTAATGGAAAAAAGTCCAAAATACCCTAATATATATATACAAAATATATTTTATATGAAAATTTCTATAATGTCAATAACTGGTAATGTATGCTTTTAACTGTAAATGTAACTGTTCCCATACGAATTATGTGTTTTCGAGGAAACAGGATGTTGTTGAAGCACTTATAGCATGCAACTTAAATTACGTCACTTAAAAAAATTTGCGTTTCATATTAGTTTAGCAAACAAATGATTATAGTAATTCACTGATTTTTTGGAATGTCTGAAATCCAACACTTGGCATGTATGAAAATGCATTTCTATTTGGTTTTCATTTTTTGAGGGATACTATATGACACTCGGCAAAGTTTTTAAATACCAATCCATATTAAAATCTTATTTATCATTACCCAAATAATTAAGAACACAATTTTCTTTCAATTCTAATACATAATCCGCATTTTTTTTTCATACACTCAAACCAGCTTACTGCCGCATGCAACAAATAAATGAACAAAGACAAGCTTCTGACTAACTTGCAGGGGAACATAAATACATATAGATATTCCAAAGAGGAAAAGGTAAACTGCATGTATAACTTTTATTCTCTAAATGTATCGTGTTAAAATACATATGTACACGTTTAGGGTTTAGACACTGTCCTTGGTTTACATATCGTGATATGTGTAGGACCCCTTCACCCAAAATGAATGGAATAGAGAGAGAAATAGCACAGCGTCCTTGGTAAATCGCTTACTCTTTCCTTTTACAAGGTTATGAGTATTACACATAAAAATAAAATACATATTTTTATCTCCACTTGGATACACTTCCCCTTTCTCGGTTGATCTTTCTTTTCATCGATCATAGATTTCTGTAATAGTGGCTCGGCAGCTGATGAAATATCTTGGGTAAAAACAGTTTCCCTTTCGCAGCCATTCCCGTATTTTGGTTTCAGTTATAACTTCTTTTTTATTTCTGGCTGTATTGTCATTTAAAATCAATAGTTACATTTTTTACTTCGTATTTTATTAGTATGTTGAGTGTTCTTGTTTTCAATTCTGTATTCTGTTTAAACAAAAATATAATTTGAAGTACAATTAAAGGACGATTCTGATATTATTTATGTTGCTGTAAGTTATTGTAAACGGTAAGTATTAAATTATTTTTATTTTGCTATCTGCATCCGAGAAACTATTTTAAACCAACTGTTTTCATGAATGTTAAAAAGCACATTTTATTCTAGATTTTTTATTGAATTTTTTTAGGAGAATGCATCATTTCGGAAAAGACATAATTGGTCAAATTTAAAATGATGAACAGCTACAATACTGCTACGACTGGTATGAACATGAAATACACACGCGGGACAATAGAAAACGAAATCAAAGTAACAAGTACCAAGCAATGAAGAAAATTGATACGAAAAAGAATTGGTTAATTTGTAGTTTTACATAAATTGGTTGGCAGAATACAAAATGTATTGTAAACTGTCCTACAACAAAGTGTAAAGTTTTATGTACACAGTCTCTTTTAAAATGAGTAAAATATTTTCACCGGTAGAAATAAACTTAAATAATTTCTCCCACAATCTTGCATCTTTTATGATGGGTTGACAATACTGTGATATTTATTGGTTTCTTCTTAGAGCTTCCAAATTTCACTTACTGATTCTTTTATTTCATACATAATGGATTGTCTTCATGTGCTGAAATATGATGTATTTCTTGGTAGAATATTCTGTGTGGCTTCATATTGGGGTAATATTGTGATAGCTTTTAAAATAGTTATTATGTCCATCAACGCAAGTTTACTGCAGTTTACAAAGAAAGCTAAAAGGTGCACCTTTATGTGTATTTCTTACAACGATCACGTATTAGTACATGAATTAGGAATAACTTGTTAAAAATATAAAACAGGCAGAGTAAATAAATATATCGGTTTAACCAATAATACTGGAAACCCAAAAAATGGCTTCAAATGTATAGTAGTCATTTGATTCAATTTAAAATCATTTTGCCTTTATTCGCAAATTCAGAGACTACGCAATCCTGATATGCGAATTTGTTATTTTAATTTCAAATCCAAATTTAGCTGTATTTACATAGATTGAGTGCGATTTTGAACCAATTTTTGCCTGCGCTGGTTTCCCCAACAATACTTAAGCAGTTTACATCTCCAGACTATTGTAAAGTTTCTTACAAATACAGTGAACATATTCATTTTCATATTAAATGTTAATAATGTTAGTATTGGGATGTAAATTTCAAATAAATTTGATATTAAAAAATCTAGTAAGATGTGTGATATTAAGTTGCAGAAATGTATGTTTGCACTTAATAAGCAAGTGTGCTGTTATAAAAACATTAGTAAAAAATTCAATTTGATTAATAACTAAAACGTTTTCAAAGATATTACCTCAAATTAGGCAAATTTAATGGAATTTAATGTAAAAGTTTTTACCATTTAAAATTCTATAAAATGCGGAAAGTTAAACTAAACTAAAATAAAATATGTATCTGCTTTTTGAAATAATTTTTTTTTACTTTTCCAGCATAACTACAAAGGTATTGTAGTTACTAAAAGCCTAATCAATACATAAAAAAAACTTTTAGTACTCTGGTAAACTTATATATAAATTTAATACCAAATAAAAAATAAAGTGAACAATACATTGCACATTTTTTTGTATTTTAATTATTATTAAACCTACATATTTTGTTCTGCTTCTAAATACTCGACTGTAATTAAGATGCATTAATACAATATCAAAGCTGAAAGAATATTCTTGCATAACGTAATAAGTGAATTTTTACATCAAACTTGTCATATCATTTTGTCATCAAAATCTTGAAAATTAGCAAAAACGTTAACCACGTAATCCTTTTTCATAAATTGTTAATGCTAACGAAGTACTCCTTACACATACATGACTAGTTAATAATGAAATTAAAGTATGGAAACTGAGTTTTCTGTTTGTGCATTGGACATCTCTGGCATTGAACACATATTCTCGTATCATAGCTACCGTGCATGCAGAAATGGGGATTTCCATCGGATCGTATCGTACATTGAGAATGAGAAGAATGGATGATACATGGATAACGATAATTTGTATACGAAGTTTCATGATAATCGGATAAAGCGTATTCGAGATATCGTGTACACAGACAGACCGACAGACGGACAGAATTTTACTCCCACTCACACACTACGTGCGTTAATAAAACCTGCAGTTAATCTATGGAATAGACGCGGCAAAAAACCAATTTGGATGTTTCCTTGGAAATTTGACTGAACGCTTTGCAAAAACAGCGTCCAGCCCATTAAGCATACAGATCTTTCCACCAGTAAATTCTATTTTCATCAGTTTTAAATAAAATTATGATAAGATTGTAATACGTGTGATAAGATGTCCAAACACGTATTTAACTCACTGACACAAGGTTTTACTCTTCAAGAATATTTTACAGTATGACAGCTAGTCTCAGATGTTGACAGGTAGGAAATAGAATTTACTTGTTCAACTTAACTATCTCGTCACGCTTAGAGTATATCTGCAAGGTAAGCAGAGATTACTATATCATTCAATTTAAAAAGATAAAAATAGTGAAAGCAAATTTTTTTCCGTTTCACAATTTATCGAAAAGATTTAATGCAGATCCAAAATTGGACTAATAATTACAATTCAAGAACTTTAAATCTATGTTTAAATGTCATTTAAATTTAAGGTAGTAGCCAGTAAGCTACTTCTAGTATTATAGACAATGAATATAATTAACTGTAATTATATTCAGTTTCCGGTTTAGTCAGTAGAATATAAATATAAGGGCCACTATGTTCAACGACCCAAGAATTTTACAGAATGGTAATTATATAATATAAAACCATTTTGGTTGTGAAAATTAAGAAGAATTCGAGTGAAGCCACTTACGATATTTACGTGTGTATTTCTCCACTAAAAATAACAGTACAATGTAGATATTGTTATTTTTATTTCTGTATAAACAAACTGCTAGACTTCCTTTTTATATATTTTTTTACACTTAATGGCGCCCAAATTTAGGGAAAATTGGTCAGGGATTGCAACAATACAAGATTTTACTGTCTCAATTTTTAAATGACAGTCAGTATTGCCATTAGAAATGATAGTCGTATTATAAATAATGTTTTGGTTTTCAAAGACAAGCAAAAAGTTATTTTTAAATTGTCTTGCAGAAATGAAAGAAATATGTTTACAAGACTCATGCAACTAAAACAATAAAGCTGTAGACATGATAAAATGATTAGCTGTAATTAGATTCAGTTTCCCATTTACAATTTTAAATCGAGTATGTAATTTAATCTAGATTTACAGTTATATGATTTATGTTTTAAAAAACGTTTTTGATCCTTTATGATGATTGCATTGCATGAAGCAACAATGATCTTGAAAAAGGGTAAACATATAATAAAAATCCATTCGGGTTGCGAAAATTAGGCAAAATTTGAGTAAAGCCACCTACGATATACATGTATATTTCTCCGGTATACAATAACAATACAATGTAGATATTGTTATTTTTGTTTCTGTATAAACAAACGGCTGAATTTCAATATTATATATTTTTAGCAAAACTTTTATCAGAATTAAATTTTGCTGAGCAATTAACGAAAAAAAACAATTAATTCAATCAGATTTAAAAAGCAATGTTAAACTTATTAAATACCTTGTTAAACTGGTCTTTTTCGATACTAATCCATCCTAGTAGGCTTCTCTCCAAGGTTTCCAAGGCCACAGGTTGCGTTTTACTTACAATAAGTGTTTTTTGTGTCACTTGTGCCACGATTAAAGTAATTCACTGATTTTTTTGGAATGTCTGAAATCCAACACTTGGCATGTATGAAAATGCGTTTCTATTTTGTTTTCATTTTTTAGGGATACTGTATGACTTTCGGCAAAGTTTTTAAATACCAGTTCATATTAAAAACTTATTTACCATTACTCAAATGACTATGAACACAATTTTGTTTCAATTCTAATAATCCGCATTTGTTTTTCATACACTGAAATCAGCTACTGCCGCACGCAACAGACAAGCTTCTCACTATCCTGCAGGGGAACATAAATATACACAGGTATTCCAAAGAGGTAAAGGTAAACTGCATGTATAACTTTTATTCTCTAGATGTATCGTGTTAAAATACATATGTGCACATTTTGGGTTTAGACAGTGTTCTTGGTTTACATATCGTGATATGTGTAGGACCCCTTCACCCAAAATGAATGGAATAGAGAGAGACATAGCACAGCGTACTAGCTAAATCGCTTACTCTTTCCTTTTATAAGGTTATGAGTATTACACATAAAGATAAAATACATATTTTTTATCTCCACTCGGATACACTTCCACTTTCTCGGTTGATCTTTCTTTTCATCGATCATGGATTTCTGTAATAGTGGCTCGGCAGCTGATAAAGTATCTTGGGTAGAAATAGTTTCGCTTTGGCAGCCATTCTAGTATTTCAGTTTCAGTTTTACTGCTGTGCAATTATAACCTTTTTATTTTCTTGTTGTGTTGTCATTTGAAATCAAAAATTAAAATTATTTCTTTTGTACTTCGTATATTATCAGTGAGTTGTAAGTCTTCCTTTTTAATTTTGTACCATTCAACAAAAATATCATTTGAAATACAATCAAAAAGACTATTCTGATTCTATTTTTTGTTGCTGGAAGTTATTATAAATGGTAAGTATTTTATCTTTCAATCTGCATCTAGGAAACTTAAGTAACCCAACTGTTTTCATAATGTAAAGTGTACAAATATTAATACAATTTTTTTTCTATGACATTTTTGTAGAACGCAACATTTAGCAAATGACATAATTGGTCAACTGGAAAATGATGGACAGCTACAATACTGCTACGACTGGTATGAACATGAAATACACACGCTGGTAAATAGGAAGCGAAATAAAAGTAACAAGTAATACGAAGCAATAAAAAATGGATACGAAAAAGAATTGGTTAAGTGGAGGTTTTATATAAATTGGTTGGCAGAATACAAAATGTATTGTAAACTGTCCTACAACAAAGTGTAAAGTTTTATGTACACAGTCACTTTTAAAATGAGTAAAATATTTTCACCGGTAGAAATAAACTTAAATAATTTCTCCCACAATCTAGCATCTTTTATGATGGGTTGACAATACTGTGATATTTATTGGTTTCTTCTTAGAGCTTCCAAATTTCACTTACTGATTCTTTTATTTCACACATAATGGATTGTCGTCATGTGCGGAAATATGATGCATTTGTTGGTAGAATCTTCTGTGGGGCTACATATTGGGGTAATAATGTGATAGCTATTTAAATAATTATTATGTTCATCAACGCAAGTTTACTGCAGTTTAAAAAGAAAGCTAAATGGTGCACGTTTATGTGCATTTCTTACTACGATCACGTATTACTACATGAATGATGAATGACTTGTTAAAAATATAGAACAGGTAGTGTAAATAAATACATCGATATAGCCAGTAATACTGGAAACCCAAAAAATGGCTTCAAATGTATAGTAGTCATTTGGTTCAATTTAAAATCATTCTTCCTTAATTAGCAAATTAAGAGACTATGCAATCCAGATATGCGAAATTGTTATTTTAATTTGAAAACCAAGTTTATCTGTATTTACATAGATTGAGTGCGATTTTGAACCAATTTTTACCTGCGCTGGTTTCCCCAACAATACTAAAGCAGTTTACATCTCCAGACTATTGTAAAGTTTCTTACAAATCCAGTGAACATATACATTTTCATGTTAAATGTTATTAATGTTAGTATTGGGATGTAAAGTTCAAATAAATTTGACATTAAAAAATCTAGTAAGATGTGTGATATTAAGTTGCAGCAATGTATGTTTGCACTTAATAAGCAAGTTCGTTGTTATAAAAACATTAATAGAAAATTCAATTTCAGAAAGCACTTTACAGAAAAGTATTTTAAAGATATTACCTCAAATTAGGCAAATTGAATGGAATTTATTGTAAAAGATTTTACCATTTAAAATTCTACAAAATGTCGAAAGTTAAACTAAACTAAAACAAAATATGTATCTGCTTTTTAAATATGTTTACTCTTCCGGCATAACTACAAGGGTATTGTAGTTATTAAAACCCTAATCAATACATCAAAAATCATTTAACTACTCTGGTAAACTTATATATAAATTTAATACCAAATAAAAAATAAAGTGAAAATTACATTGCACATTTTTTAGTATTTTAATTATTATTAAACCTACATATTTTGTTCTGTTTCTAAATACTCGACAGTAATAAAGATGCATTAATACAATATCAAAGCTAAAAGAATATTCTTACATAACGTAATAAGTGAATTTTTACATCAAACTTGTCATATCATTTTGTCATCAAAATCTTGAAAATTAGCAAAACAAATTAAAGACGAAATCCATTTTCATTAATTGTTAATGCTAACGAAGTACTCCATACACATGCATGACTAGTTAATAATGAAATTAAAGTATGAAAACTGAGTTTTCTGTTTGAGCATTGGACATCTCTTGCATTGAACACATATTCTCGTATCATAGCAACCGTGCATGCAGAAATGGGGATTTCCATAGGATCGTATCGTACATTGAGAATGAGAAGAATGGATGATACATGGATAACGTTTGTTCTATAGATATATATTATACTGACATGGTAACAACCAGCAGCTCTATGATTCAAACAGTTGATGCTACCATGTAATATGTCAAACCATTTTTACGATAAAAGGGAAAATATGCATTTGTTTTGTTCACTCGGAAATTGTTTCCCGATTTCAACCGAATTCCAAATTTTTATTATCGATTACATTGCTAAACGTAATAGCCCATTGCTCGGCAGCTGCAGCTGAGAAACAGATAGCAAAACGAGAGAGAAAAGACGAAGTTCCTTATGTCCACCCATTTTAGTAAGGTTTCAGCCTTACAGTATTGCAATTATAAGTTTTTTTACAATTCTTTCTTGTTGACATTTAAAATAAATGACAAAATTTAAATAATGATTTCGGATCTTGCGTTGTCGTGTTAAGTTTAAATATTTTATTTAAATCCAACGTTTCAATTCATTTGTGTGAATACTCATTAGGGAAAGGTATATGGATAAATAAAAACCTGGTTGTTTCATCATTCTTTTTCAATAAAGAAAACACATCAGTTGAAGCAACATCAAAATCGAAATATAATCAAAATTGAAGTACAATCTAGTAATCCTGTGATGATATTTTTTGTGCTGTAAGTTATAGCAAATGGTAAGTAGTTTACTTTTTAATGTCCATCAATTTAATATTAATTAATCACAGTGAATTTTGGTAAATACAAAAATTGTGTAAATATTAATGTGAGCCCATTTTGGTTAAATATATTTTTAATATAGGTAATGATCTAAATGGTCAACTGGAAACCAATAGACAGCCACGGGTTGCCACTCTTCAAGGAATATTGAGACAGTGTACAGTGTTCTCTATAAGACTGTTGTGTAAGGATACGAATTAAATAATTCATGTTATCACAAAGAAATATTTGAAAGAAGTATTTTAAATATATTTGGGTAATATTTTTCGACATATTCATTAAAAATGGAAGAAAAGGTTAACACAAACTTCAAGAAATGTATTTGCTTGCTATGCATTATTATGTGCACTAATGTAATTTCAAATATACTGCATATTTATACAGCTTTAACACAACCTCC
>JAQFZG010005196.1:0-10676 GCA_034695465.1 Entomobrya nicoleti
GCATTACATTGGGTTCAGTTTATCGGGTGGTTCGTTCATGGTATTTTTATCGAAAAGGCCAGAGTATAACGATAAGATTGGGATTGGTGTGCTTATGGCACCTGGAGGGATTTACTATGAAGGGTTCTTGTTTGGAATAGCCAAAGTAACTGGACCCCTTGCTTCAGTGTATGAGGTTTTCGATGATGTGTTAGGAGGAATTCCTATTATACCCCATTTTGTGACCAATTTGATGCACCGGGTTTTACCTATCGTTTGTCATAGGAAGGTTGACGTGTTAGGGGTTTGTGTTAATGTGTTGAGACTTATATTTGGACATGATTTCGGGTTGATTGGGAAGGTGAGTTTTTTTTTAACAAGAAAACATGTTAATTTGCAAAATGCATAGATTAACGTGTGTCCTTTTTTACAGGACAAGATGTCCTTAATAACCAGCGTCGCCCCAACCCCATTTTCCGTCCGCACTGTAATTCATGGAATCCAACAAGCGGGTTTCGGTCAATTTACAGAATACGATTACGGGATTAGGAAAAACAAAATGATTTACGGAAAACCACGTCCACCAGCTTACAATCTGACTAATGTAAGAGCCCCAATTTCCATAATGGTTGGACCTGGAGACTACCATGCGACTCCAAGGGATGCAAGGAGACTAGCAAGGATGCTACCGAACGTTGTGGATTTTTACCCTGTCAAATACGCGTTTTGGAGACATCTTGATTTCTGTTATGCAAAGGTAAGGTTTGATGCATTGATGTGGTGTGTGTTTGTTGTTTTTGATCGGATTTATGGCACGCAAGTGTTTTGTCGTTTGTTGTTTTAGGGAGTCGGGAGAATGGCTTATGGGAAAGTTCTCGAGTATCTGGATGCGTTCACTTGGCCTACTTGAGTGATATGTGAGTAGGGGAGAGGAGCTGGTGAGTAGATGAGTTTTGTGGTAGTAAGTTTTCGATGTGGTTTTTGTTAGTATGTATGTATTTATGCAATACGATTTTTATGATCTCATTAATTTTAATTTTGCTAATAAAGTGTGTAAGCTTTTATGAATTTATGTGTAAATTCATCATCGATTTTGCTAGTTTTATGGCTTGCTTTTTCAAGTGTCGTCCTTCAGACATGAGGTTTCTTCCATGTTCCCGTGTGACAGTTTTTGCAATTGCTCACACAACTGGTAAATATTAAATTAAATGACAACATAACATTTTCGGAATAGTGATTTAATGGTCACTAGCAAATGGAAATTAAAGCAAGCTTTTCGGACTCAGGTTAATTTTAAAACGTTCGAAAATCGAATGGTTGGAAATAGTAGGGTGATTCGGACAACGTAAAATATGAATTTTTAAAGGCACTGGACTACATCTTCGACCAGCCTTTCTAAAAATTGCAAACCTTTCGAAAATGGATAAAACAAGTGAAATGAAACTCATTGAGTTACTTGTGCGAAACCATAATCCATTTCTGCAAGAAAGAAAAATTGAAAAGCTTTTGGGAATATGACCTTTTTACTGTGCATGTGGTTTCCACAGATAGACGTGAGACCATAAAGGGTCACTGCTGACGTACAGCTACATTCATCATTAAATATTCATTTATTTTTGAGTGTATATTTTTGTACCTAAATATCTCTATCTGTCATCTTCTTTACCTCAACACAATATCAAAATAGCCTTACATCCAAAATAAAGAGAATGAGCTATCAGTTTAAAAAACAATAGTGATCGTGATCACACCCACGCGTAATAAAAAAATCTCAAACTGTTGCAATGCTTGGCTTAGATCATTTTACGATTTCTCCAGATTTTAACTGAATAGCGTCGTAAACTAGTTTCTACGTACATACGTTTTTAGGACGTCATTCACAGGCTGAACAACTGGGGATAGGACTGGATAGGACCATTTTCATATTTTAATTGTATGGAGTGATGGGATTTTGGGTTTTCCTCATATTGAAGTGGGCAAATTGCCTTTCATTACTTCAACCGCTTCGGGGCATTGCAAGAATTGGTTATTTCCAACCATCAAAGGACTTCAAAATAATCATTCTAATTTCTAACCTAAAAATTGCCATTCTTATGAAATCGTGTTAAGCCAGTCATAGAAGTCCCGTTGGTGTCGCCATTTGTAGTCTATAAGCCCACAAGTGCTACTCATTATCCCATCCGGTTAAATCAACAAAACACCAAATGCGTATATTAATCCCCACTTGTTTACACTTTTCAGCATTATCCTTTTATTTAAATTGGCTAAAGTAGAAAAATCCACAAACAAAATCCGAACTTCAAAGACTAGACTTAATTGAATGCAAAATTAATCATGATACAAATAGTATGTTCATGAACATTGTCAATTTGCCCCAACATACTCGGAAACGATCCAAACTCCAAACAAAAGACAACCCAATCTTTCTTACAAATACATCCGACAAAATCAATACTCCCCCTTTCTCATCTAAATATTTTACTACACTCATCAAAAATGTGTTGGTGCTTATGCAAAACAACGTATATTTTTAGCCCATACAAAACAAAAGCCCACAGAATCACACAAGTCACTCTAGCATATCAAATTATCTCACTCTCACACGCACATCTTTTGTCCCGATGAAACTATACCAAAAACTGTCAAATTGATATAGCTAATTAACCAGATTGCATTTCCTCACTAGAATAATAATTACTCCTAAACCCGTCATCACCACTCTTATGAAAGCTGTAAAATAGCCACTCTCTGTCACACTCAAAAATTATCGATTCTCCATATCAGCTTTCATCATAATTCCACTAGAGAGTAAACGACCTCCAATAAAACAAAAGTAATAAAAACCGGAAGTCACCTTCGGGATGAATTAAAAACGAAACCACCACGAATTTCATCCCATTATAAATCTCCACATCAATAAGAATTACAAAATCACTCGAAAATCTACTTTAGAAATAATCAACCAATCTATAATCCACACGTGCAATGACATAAATTATCAATTGTAAAAGCATCAAATTTACTCCACAAAGAAGGTCATCACAAAACAAAGTTAATTAAAAAACAAGATACCCCCGCAAACAAAAAAAGCCTCCACAAGCTCATGGCCATTCCACAAAAGAAATCCTCCCGAGGGAAAGCTTCAATTTCCACTTTGATTCAAAGAAAACGTCATGTCGCATATAATCTATTATTACAAACTCACCCATCTATACTTTCCCCACAGACAAATCCTCCATCGGATCATATTTTTAACGACCTCGTCTCCAACTCATCATCACCATCTCTCCTGATTTGGTTAACCTCTACCACTACCACCACCACACATGAGACAAAAAGCCAAGATTTCAAAACGACATACATAAAACCCATCCAACCGTACAACCCATACTCATCATTATAACCAGCTAGCAATTTTCCAACTGTCTATTTGTCCAGAAAACACAAACAGATCTCACCACCACCACCATATCATTATCATCTCCCAAACGTAAAACTGAGAATCCCCCAAAGAAAAACTACAAAACACAGCAGAGAAGCAGTTCACGAACGACTATATCATAACACACTTGATCACTCCACCAGAATTAATACCACATCACAAAAAAACACACGCTTGTCAAACCCGAACAAAATCTCGCCACGAATGTCATCATCTTTCCATATATTCCAGATTTTTCATCTGCTAATTTATACGCTTGTTTTGTAAGTAAAATAACTTTACTTTATTTTACATCTTCCGCGTCCGTCTTCTTGAACAAAGAACTGCTTCTGATCTGACCGTCTGTCATTTTTATGTATTGTTGTATTACGAAACCCCGAATCAAGCTCTGAGAACTCAGGTAACATTAGAATTTCTCATCATCATAAAACCCAAGAGTGCCTTTTGTACAAAATACACTTACATACACATGTACAAACTGAAAAACATCGTTAAAAATCACAGTCCAACGGTAAACAACAATTTATGTGATTACTTGTCAAAATCATAGCGTAAAAACACTATCCTTTTTGGGCAAACAAGTGGACCGTTTCCTTCAATAAAGAAAATTGCGAGATCCCTCTTAAGAAATCTACACTTTTCATATTTTATGTCATCCTTTTCTCCTCTTCACTGATTTTATGCACCAAACAAAACCAATCCATCCCACTTTTCCTCATCACTCTTCTCCCATTCTAATCATAATAATCTAATACTACTACACGCGTCGACAAATCTCTCACATCTCAAGAGACAAGGAAGAATATGCATTGCATTTATTACAACACTATACACATAAGTCACGCAGAAATTACATAAAAATCTCTCATGCATAAATCTACCTTGTGCATCTGCAAAACGAGAAAAACTCTTTTTCAATAAGTTTTTCTCTCTTCACATCCACCTCTTCCTGAACCAGCCAAAGTCACACGTTTCTCTGTTAAATAAAACGATAAAAAACTTATCCACTCATTATTTGTTCAGTTTCATTATTTAAAGTAGCAGCGGAGAAACGGAGAAAAGTATATACCATAAAGTAAAACCCCGAGAAAATTATAATTAAACGACTACTGACCGAAAGTACACAAAACAGATATAAACTACGGGGGAAAAGAAAAAAAGAAGACATTCACACTGACGTCACCCTCGTAAGACGTTTTCTCACGTTTTATCATACCCCATAACTTTTCTCTCGATTACTTTTCATTATTTAGCTTGTTTGAACGATGGCGACTACGTGGGAATATGAATACATCGTGTCATTGTGGTTGTACATGAATAGGAATGAATGTATTCATAAATTATGAACTTGAATGCAATATTGAATGCTTTCCTTGCAATTTGCAACGCACTATAACGATATGTTATTTGACATTCGAATACCAAAAAATGCTACGATTCTTCCAACATCAAAGTATATTAATTTTAAAAGTAAATTACTTCAAGTTAAAAAATATACTTTCCCCAAAAGTGAAAGCCGATTATGAATAGACATTTCCACTCAAAAAATAGTGACAACAAGCAACCATGAAAAACTTTTTGAAAAAACTTAAACAAGTCTCACATCAAACCAACCACATCAAAGTGCAGTACGCAGCAAAGCTGTACAATCTGCATAAAAACTAAAGCGCCAATAATACACACACACAATCTCTCTCTTTGAACTTTATATTTTTCCTCTTCCTCCCTCCCACAAAGTCTATACGTAGAACCCATCCAGGCATAAAAACTTCTTTTCATTACCCGAGTTTCAGTGTGAGTTACGAAGAAAGAACCGTTTTATAACGGCGACATCCACATCAACACCACCACCGCCACACACGAAAAAAGAAAGCATCTCTCATATATACCATATCATCTCTCTGGTGGTATAAATACCTCCACCACTTCACAGACCCGTGCTCAGTTCTAAAGTACAAATCAAACCGAAACGAAACAACAGGACAAACGCATCTCTCTAAAAAAAAATTCCATGTCAAAATCCCAAAAGCATTTTAACAGCTTCTTTTTCCGGAGTGCATACACACACTTCCTGTTGCCCATTTTCCTCTATCCCAAAATTACAGCTTCCTTTGTTTTTCTATCCTGTTGAGAAAAACACATACATTATATAAGGAAGCTATACAAAGGTCAATACATTTTCTGTAGACTAGCCTTATTTCTTCGGCCAGACAAACACTTTTGATGAATCCCATTTGTTGCGTGTGTCTTGTGCCCGCACACACGCTACTCCACCAAAGTCATTCCTCGATATCGTGTCAAGAATTAATAAGATAAACTAAACAAGCAATTTTTGTTATTCCAACACTGAAACAGCTTTGTTACTGCCAGTAAGATCGATCATCTATCATCATCATTATTATTACAAACCACGCAAACTGTAGATTCACTTTATTTCCTTTTTTCCCGACTTTTGACAGCAAAAACTGCAACCACTCGACTTTGTCTTGTAAAGTTGGCTACACGCGCGGAAGTGCAATATACTTTTATGGAAATGTGAAACTTTCACGAAACACTTTTAGTGAACAGGTTAACAAAAATATTATTGTACAAAGTCAGTCAGACAGAAAATTTGCATAATAAAAGGGTTAAGTTCAACTTTTTTATCATCAAACGACATACGAAATTACACACTGATAAAATTCCAGCATATGTTCCAATAAAAACATTTCCAGCAGATTTTCTTCAAAAAACTCATTGTGCCTGCCTGGGTCTGTGAAGTAGGTCTTCGCGTCAGTAAACTCATTTATATTAGCCTGCCAATGACAATGTTATCAATCTACAACCAACACGAGCAACACGAGATTACGCAGATTTACTTAAGAATAGTAGCGATTATCCTGCATTTTATGTATTTACTCTATTTTATTTCTTATATCTGTCGTCTGTTAAAACAAGTGTAAAAACATTTTTGGTGTTCATTGTGACTTCATAAAAAGTGACATTTTTTTCGCAAGCGGCACATGGATTACTTTTACGTGACATAAACAGTTCAACCGTTCTTCTGCTGCTGGTAAGATAAAATAATAAGCTTTTTACACACACACTCTCAAGAAGACCATAAAAAATCCCCGTAATAAAACAAGATGAGATGTGCAGTGAGCTTCCTCACCGTGATAGTCATATCAATTGCCGTGGGTGTGATGGCACTACTCATCATTTGGTTTACGGATAGCGAAGGTTTGTAAAAAAAAACAAGAATATGTAACAAGTGGAATTGTAGGTTAGATGTGTTTCATCTGTGTAAATGCTTCTCTCGTTCTGTAATAAATTTAGTAATAACATGCCAGAAAAAATATTTATTCAAAAATTATTAGAGTATCTTGTGTCTTCATGTTTTCTTTTACGATCTCTTGGGAATGTGTTCTATTTTTCTTTGCAATGACATTTATGAGCACTCTCTCTCTCTTGTTTTTATTTGCTTTTTTGGATTATGATAAGCCGTTGGCTTTAAGATTTATTTTTTCAAGGGGTTATTTAACAGTTTACGATATTACACGGTTTATTAAGTTTGCGTTGCGTTTGGTTTTTTTAGACAATTTTTTTTATTGCTTTTGCATGCCCTCTTGCTACTTGACTATACTCGCTTTTATACCAGTTTCAGTTTCTGAACATATAAATTAGCTAACCAAACAAAAGAGTAAAAATGAAGTCTCTTACACGCTCATTATCTCTTCACACAAATAGATTACTGTACAGAAGAAAGGACATTTCGGTGTTTGGATAATGGTCGATGCTTAAAACCAAAGCAGTCCTGTGATAACACAACGGACTGCGATGACGGGTCTGATGAAGCGATTTCGTACTGTCGTAAGAAATCCATACACGAAACTAATCATAATCCTAGCACAAACACACAAAAATGAAAATGAATGTTTACATAAAAATGCTAACCCATTCATAGGGGACTTGGAGACCTTACCCACACTAATCGAAATACTGATGGGTGGAGATAACGGTGAAGAGGGACTAAATATAACTTCGAAACCAGAGATTTGTGACTACCTCACTCTACACGAACTGCCCAGAGGGATCAAGTGTCATGGAAGGAGTATGAACGAGACTTGGAATACTATACCCTGGCATGAGTTTGACCTACAAGCAAAAATTATGTAGGGAGTTTATAGCATTTTTCATATCACGTTACCCCAAATGGCAGTGAAAGCATTCATGTATTTTTTTATACTTCCCAGCTCAGTAGATAATGGAGCCATAAACACGAGTCAACTTGTAGAGACTCCTGACGTCTACCTCAATTTTTCTAATTTACTGAGGGTGTAAGTTTAAAACTGATGATTAATGATTTTCACTGTAGAATGTCTGGTGCTATTTCGCTGATCTTTCTTTTGTACAGGTACATTGACAACAACACAATAGGAAGCATACAAGAAAACGTGTTTTGTCACATGGAGGCGCCTATGGTCAAATGGCTTATTATGACAAATAACTCAATCGTGGATTTGAGTCCAGGCTCGTTAGCTTGCATGACGAAGACGCGTGTTTTGTAAGGGATTCAATAAATTAATTTGATATGAATTCGTTTATAAATGCTCAATTTATCCTCACATCACATCATCACATCCTGTTAAACGAAATATTATAGAAAACTGACAAAAAATAAGCTTCACTTGAGAGGATTCAATTTCAAAGACCTACCCATCCTCGAATTAATCGACTTGGATGAAAACGAAATCGTTGAGATAACTGAGAACACATTTAGAGCACTTTCGAGTCTGGTTGTATTACATCTATCCAAAAACCGAATTAAAAATATCCACAATGATGCGTTTGTGCAGAACATAAACCTGAAGCAACTGTAAGATTTAAGTTTTATCCAATTTAGCTCCTTATTGTTTTTTTACTTATTACGTAAAATTCTGAAATTAACAGAGACCTCTCCCACAACCTCCTTCATGAAATCTCCCCATCCCTCTTCGACCACAACATCAAGCTAGAAAAACTCAACTTAACAAGAAACGCAGACCTTATTCTACCGTACGACCTTTTCCGAACACTTGCGAACCTGAAATCCCTTGACATCGAATCATTAGACCTTGCCCAATTCAACGCCAGCTCGTTCATCCATTACACCCCTAGCCTCGACATTGTTCACTTTAAAAAGTTCACGTATTGCAGACTCATCCCCCGGGTGAGACGATGTTTTCCATACTCGGACGGTTTATCCTCAAACTCAAATCTTCTCGTTGGACAAAGCCGTGTAGCAGTATGGCTCGTAGGTATACTCACAATACTCGGAAACATATCAGTACTCGCAGACAGACTGAGGAGACGCCCAGCAGGAAGGGCGGAAATGACAGAGATACTCAACATATTCGTAACGAACCTCGCAGCAGCCGACCTTCTCATGGGCGTCTACCTCCTGTCGCTCGCGTTCAAAGACGTCCAGTTCCGAGGAACATACAGCGTCAACGCTTACAAATGGGGGACCTCAGTTCTTTGCAGTACAATCGGCATACTCGGTGTGGTCTCCTCTGAAGTCTCACTACTCATCCTGACAATCATGTCATTAGAAAGGTACCTATCGATAGGCACGCTTTCCCAAAGCCAAAACCTCAACATCAACCTTGCCCGAGCAAGCATGCTCATTATCTGGATATTTGCCAGTATACTAGCAGTAGCCCCCGCTATTCAATGGCAAGGTGGCTACGCACCCTTTTACGGGACCACAGGACTTTGCTTCCCCATCCACCTGGATGACAGGTACCCGACTGGATGGCAGTACACCACTTTTGTGTTTATCGGGGTTAATAGCTGCTGTCTCGTGCTGATAACCGTCAGCTACTCGCTACTTTACTGGACTGTCAGGAATACTCAGAACAAAACACCTCTACTAAAACGGAACATTGAATTGGCGGCCAGGTTCTTTCTCATGGTTTTCACCGATGTGTTGTGCTGGGCTCCAATAATACTATTGAAGGGATTTGTTCTCGGTGGATATGAGTTGTCGAGTAAGTACGTTAGAATTAGTTTCTAGATTGGTACCGGCATTTCTAACAACATATTCATTAAATATTATGTATAGACGAGATAGTGTCATGTGCAGTAATCTACCTGTTACCACTAAACTCTGCTGTGAACCCGATCCTCTACACTTTCTCCACGAAAGAAAAACGAGCCATGATCAAAACGTACATTACAGATTTCCTAGATAACCTGGAAATGAGTAGGATGGCGCCCTCTCCTCCGAATAATGGTACAGAAATGGAATAATTAAGACTAATATTTCATGAATCGAAATATTTGTTCTTGACATTTTCAGTCCAACAAGTAACTTTTCTCTTTAACAGAAAACTCAATGGAACTTCATTGTATGACAAGGAGCCTCTTTGGAGGAAGTCGTTCTGGAAGAACAAGGAAGGATCAAGAGCATCCGAATACGGGTGGAACGGAGGACACAGAACTAACCCATTCAGCATGTCCCACTGTCAGCGCCCCCGAGAGTCGATCTTGGTACAGCTCTTAAATTGGCGTGGTTTTATTTTGCATTTTTATACTCTCTGATTTACATTTATGTATTATAGTCAATGTATTTATGTTGTATCGTATCACAAAACAAATATATACTCATTTATATCTAACTACCGCAATCTCTCGGTAAACTGCAACGTGACCAGTAAGTACGTAATAAATACCAAACCTGCAACACATTATGAAATTGTGAAAAAGTCGAGTCCCAACATCACTTGTTAAAACTATACTAGCCCCCCGTATAATTTCCAAGTACTCCGTCACATGAAGTTTATTCAGTACAACACTTTCTCCTGGTCGAATGCATGTAAAAAATCACCTAAATGCTAAGAGAATCTCTTATCTTGCATTTATTCATAAGATTTATAATTTATGCACAATACCACCCTGTGAACATCCGTTGATGCTATCTATTATCTATGAGATCAGCTTATCGTTGGTCATCGCCGCTCCGCTAGTTTTCAGTTCCCATTCGATAAGCAACCCACCCACTCGAGTTTAGAGTCAGCAATCATCTCCCCATTGATTTAAAAGTTGACTACAAACGCCATATCAAATATGGTGGATTGCAATTATGGTTTGGGACCCACGAATATCAGAGATAGGGATGACGCTTATGTACGTACATACGTGATCATAAAATTACCCAGGTACTGTGGGTACTCAAGCTCCTTCCAAATCTCATGGCAACCATTTATGCCCTCTGTGAGCATTTTAAGTACTATTT
>JAQFZG010005197.1:0-10676 GCA_034695465.1 Entomobrya nicoleti
ACAACAATGTTAATCATTATCATGTATCGAATCGTTTCAGCTCCGTCGTTATGATCGCTATTACAGCGGGTTTATTTCATTTTTTTCAGTGTAAATGTAAAATATAAACATACCTCGATATTTTGATTGTAGCACCGGAGCCGGCTTGGACGAAAGCAAAATCTTTTTTGCATACTTTGTCAGTTTGGAATCTGGCTTTTCAGGAAACAAAATGTGACGAATAAATCTAGCCCTATCTCTGATGTCATAACTTTGATCATATCGTGCCAAATTCAATACATATTGGCACAGCAAAGTTGTTTGCTTTGGGTTTGTAATATGGAGTTTCGCAGCCAAGTTGATAATCTGAAGCTTTACTGTGTCATCCTATTTCGATAAAACAATCACAAAACAATGGTTAGAATCAGCGAGCGTTACTTATTTTGGGCTAAAATTAATAACTGCACAATATTTAACTTCTTACCTCATCTGGAAATGTTTTCGCCATTTTCCTCAGAACATCTGGAGGCAAATGTGGAAGGCGTTCACAATGTTCACCAAGAAGCCACAGGATCGCAGCCCGAGCCGGTGGAACAGTTACACGTTCAACCATTTTAGCTAACTGGGTAATCACGGGCTTTGTGCCACTCTTTTGGCTTTGCAGTAAAGTTTTAGCAACGACGACGGCACCACCAACAACAGCAGCTAAACAAATGAATTAAATTGAACTCACATATTCAAGCAATCAGAAGCTTTATTTTATGCAGTACAACTTACGGTCACGATGTGAAAGCAATGACACAAGTCCATTAAGACAAGTTTCTGCTACTTGTTTAATATTGGAGGCACATCTTCCGATTGCTTGAATGGACGCTGCTACAAATTCCTTGTCATGGCTGGAAATGTAGGTTTGAAACTCTCGAAGAATTGGAGGAATGTTCATTTCATTGGCAATATTCGTTAAGATTTCTAATTTCAGCAGCTTTATTTGCGTTGGATCACTACTCCGAACATAAAAGCTTTTCAGGTAAGGTTCAAACAGCGACTGTTTTGTAAAGAAGTAAAATAAAATATCAGATTAATGTCTTACATTGCACTGAATTGATATTCAAACTGTAAATAAACTGCAAGCGCTTTACAACGAAAGCTAAAATTCAATAAAAAATTTGATTACTGTATTCTGCAAAGCCAACCCAACCCGACCGACACCGATAAGCATGACACATTGCGATTCAATGACGTTCATAAATGCATGGCGATGAGAAAACGTTCCAAAATGCATTAAGGCGCAACGTTCGTATTTGAAAGCGAGAATAAAAAAATTCCCAACAGTAAACATACATTCATCAAGTTAACATATAACGGGGGATTAAGGTTAACAAGAGAGAAAGAGTAACAGTTTAAAAGTGTGAAGAGAGAAGAGTGAACAACAGGTTAGTTATGAGTAGAAAAGTAACAATTATTATGTGAGTGTGACCAACATTAATACCAAATGCTCTGCAAAAACTGCAAGCTAACTAAATATATAACCGACCTTTCTTTCTGTAGACATTGCAGCAATGCAAGTTAAAACGACGGCTTGAACCTCAGAATGTGACCGCAGTAATCTTATGAGAGCTTTCACAGTAACGGGAACTTCGGTACGTGGAGCGCAGTGATAATATAATTGAGCAACGGCCATTACCACCTGTGAAAGTAAAACAATGAGAAAAGGGTTTAATCTTCAATTATTATGTTTACTGACAAACAATTTAACGAATTAGAATAAAATCTTACAGCAGCGTTTCTACTTTGAAGGAGTGGTTTTGAGTTTTTTAAGAGAAGTCTATGATCATGGTCCATGGCTGCCTTCGGTTTGGAGGCTTCCTTCTTTTCATCATCACTTGATTCGGAATGTTCCTCATCATCATAGAATGGACGTTCTTCTCCATCAATTGTCAGATCCTAAAGAATAAGTGGTAAATTGATAAGACATTTTTTTAAACTTTGTTTGTTGTCCAACTGTTTGATTGATTTGTTTGAAATTTAACTTACTCCAATGTTGGGGTCCACAAACTGTGTTCTTGCATATCGCGTCAACATATTTAAAATTACAATCTGACCCCACTCATCCACATCCATAAGTAAAGCACAAAGCTTTCGATAGTTTTTGTGAATCAGATCAACTCTATCAGGACACACTTCCTCAAACGCCATCACTGCAGATCCAACAACCAGTGTCGTTCTATCAGCTAATAGCTTATCCAAAATAGTCAACAGTTCCTCTTTTTGATCTGGATCCAAACTATAAAGCTTTGGAATAGCGTGGGCTGCTGTTTTTCGAACATAAGGGCTCATATCAGCAGAGGAATCACGAATAGCTAGCATCACAATTGGTGCTATCATTGGCACGCGAATGCTGGATAATACTCGAAGTGCACTTGCTCTTATTAATTGATTAGGATCCTGGAATATAAATAGTACACGGAAATTATCATCTGACATCAATTACTGCTGCACAAGGTAAATTACATTAAAGCACAATAACCAACCTTTAGAGCCCTTTGGAACGTGGATATGGACAACAGCGCCAGATCTTGCTGCTCCTCTGCATATCTAACCAGGTAAACGTACACAAGCTTTTTGACCTCAACGTTTTTGGAAACGACATTTTTCACAACAGCAGGAAACAATTCTGAGGCATCACGTCCTTTTGCGACCATCTAAAAGGAGCCCAAACAAATTTAAGTTAAGTTAAATATTGCTGCATGACATGATGTACACATGTAAAGTCAACATTACAGTTTAAAACATACCCCAATTATCCTTTTCATTGCCTCCAACTTCATGTTATCCCGATTACTGTCCAGCATCTGCTTGAGGTCATCGTGCCTAAAAAGCATACCACAATGATAAAGATCGGTATTTGTAAAATCTTCAGGATCAGGGAACGGATATAGTGGGACATCTAAAGGGTCCGGCACCAATAAATCATGAGTTTCGAATTTATACATGATTGATTGATTAAAATTAAAAGCTAACTACAGAAAAAGAAAAATCCTATAGTTTCTTCAGGACAATTAGGAACTGATACAAGGGGTAAAGTAAGACTACAAGTTTTATAAGGCTTGTGCGACTTGCATTTTAAATTTAAAGTGGCCTGAATAAAAGTTCCCTAAAATTATTTTAAATGCCTTATATCATCACTCCTATGAGTCATAAGTCACAAGTCATACATATAAGTTAAAGTACATTGGTACATGTCGCATACATATTATCGTTCTGTAATTCCAGCTATGCATCTTGGGAATCGGCAATCTTTAATCCTTCGAGAGGCTTAGCAGGATAAACAATTTCTTGTATTTGTATTCGTTAATGAATTGCTTGTTTATCCCAACGACGCAACCAGTTTAAAATCTTATCATATTCACATGTTTACCAGATGTGAAGATGAACTTAATGTACTGGCATTGGCATATCTTAGCTAGCAAATACACGTAAAACGATACATGATACAACTAAACCAATACTTGTCTACGGTACATTCATTCACTCTCCTAAGATCGCAAGCATTTTGGAAATCATTTATTAAAACGGGATCATAATTCAAATGACAAACTTGTCGTACTCATATGCTACCTTTTATAGTCAGAACTGAAAAATGATCCTGCTGCTGCATCCCCAGAGTAATCCAATCCATCATTGATTGATCTTCCATCCATCTTTGACGACTCAATAATGACTCCGTTTGCTTTGAATAATACAATATCCTCCCCCTAATTAAAAAAACATTTCATTTGCTAGGATAAAATTAGCCTTGTTCATCTTTAAGTTTTAGAAAGCCATCGCCCATAAATTAAAACTTACCAAACTTAATTACATATAGACACCATTCATGCAATTAAACACATCCACTGCTAATAACTGAAGCACCTTGTCATTCAAAACTCTCAAGAACATCCCCAGAATCCACATTAATATTAATTTTAACCACTTGAACCACTTATCAAATATGTTACAGGATGAACTAAAATCTAAACCTAAATCTCTCTCTGCTCTAAAATCTATTTGAAAACATTTCTTCCTGTCAGCTTTAAACCATATTCTCAAGAATTATAACCATTTAATTCCCCGAAACCATCACAAAACAAAAACCACAACTCCACCCACACCAAAACAATAACACCCACCTGTTTAAATTCAATGAGCACCAATTAGGTCAGATGACGGGGAATGCGGATTTTATCATCTAAATAATCATCATATCATCATCATCATAAGGACCTCTGCTCTGCCTCTTTACTTTCTCATTTTACACTTGACTTGTCTTGAGTTCTTCACTTCTTGCTGGTTTTTTTTCTAACCTGCTGTTTGTTTACTTTTAATGCATTTCATGCACGTCTCAATGCACCCCAACCCAGCAGCTGTCAAAAAATACATACACTCAATGCACTCAACCCAGCAACTTGAATTTGCCGGCTTTTAGCTTGATGACTAGCTCACATGCTTGTGGCACAAAAGCGCTGGTATTTCGAGTCTTCCCGTGCGGCGTGTCCCACAACACAAGTCTGGTATTCGCTGCAGCCCAGTATGCCTTTCAGTTAGCGTGAGCCTCGTCTCTCCGTACAAATTTGACATCAACAACTTCATTCTTTTTTTGGGATTGTTAAATTAACTTTTAAGTATCAAACATGAAGGTGAGTTAATTAACTAATTTTTTAATCATTAGTATTGTTTTAATTGTGTTGAATTAGGGATTTTAGAAATTGAGTTGTTCAGAGATATTTTTTTAATGCTTGAAAAGCAAAGGACAAGTGAGTAGTAGCTAGAGTGGTGGCGGTAGGGAATATTGCTGGAGCAGTTGGCAAATTAGAAGTGGCACATTATCTAGTTAAATGATCAGTGCTTTGTTGGGTTTTTGTAGTTAATCATTTAAATGCACGGATTTAGTATTTTTTGTGGTATTACCATCTTTCTTTTTACTGCGTGTTGTACTTATTGTAGGGGAGATAATTAAATGAATTGGGATTTATTGTTTTGAATTAGAATATTTAACGTGAAACATTTTCTTGTTTAATATAATGGTTAAGTTTAACCACAACCAGGCAGCTGACTTCAAAAATATTGATATATCAGTGTTCTATTGGTGTGGTAAAGCAAATTCCCAGTTATTTGGGTTCCTTTGTATTGAATCAAAGGGGTCTCAGTGTACCTGCGGAGACAAATTTATAAATCTACATCTTCGTTTTAAATGTAGTCACCAATTTGGTAATGGGCCATTTTCTTTAGAAACTAATTTTGTATTTTACCTTTGGTTATTTTCAGATCAACGTCGCGTTTCCCTCAACGGGAGCGCAGAAGCTCATCGAAATCCTCGATGAACACAAGCTTCGAATCTTCTATGAAAAGCGTATGGGAGCTGAAGTGGAGGTTGACACTTTGGGAGATGAGTGGAAAGGATATGTCCTTCGCATTACTGGAGGAAACGACAAGCAGGGTTTCCCCATGAAGCAAGGCGTCCTCAGTAATGGTAAGTGTAACAGTTTAAGTTTTAATCAAAAATTTGGTAACAGTCCCAGCTCCAGGTATGATAATGTATGCATGATCTGGCGTTTTTGACTGTAAAATTAAAATAAGTACTCCTGCTATACCGGTTGTTGTATTTTTAACTTAGACTATCGGCACGTGAGTGTACTGACATTTATGAAAGAATACATTTTCTTTTAACTTTATATAAGTATTTTATTTGTTTTATGATAATAAATATGATTGTTTAATAATTCGGTGCATTTTTCTTTTAACAGTACGTGTGCGTCTTCTTCTTTCCAAGGGACACAGCTGTTACAGACCCCGTCGTACTGGTGAACGTAAGCGCAAGTCTGTTCGAGGATGCATTGTTGATGCCAACTTGAGCGTTCTTGCCCTGACCGTCGTGAAGAAGGGAGAAGCTGTAAGTAATTCTTAATTTCACTTTGTTTAACTCAATCAAGTTAGTATTTAATGATGACAACACAGTCCTGCTACTGAATCAGTTTGATGATACCGATTTACCATCCAATTTTTCTGATAATATACACTTTTTAAATTGTACGTAATTCAATCAATTTCCGTGCACAAACTAAAATGGTTTTATTTTCAATGAATAGGAGATTCCCGGACTCACTGACGTCCAAATTCCCCGTCGTTTGGGACCCAAGAGGGCCTCAAAGATCAGGAAGCTGTTTAACTTGAATAAGGAAGATGATGTAAGGACTTACGTAATTAAGCGTCCACTCCCCCAGAAGGAAGGCAAGAAGCAAAGGTTCAAGGCCCCCAAAATCCAACGTTTGATCACTCCAGTTATGTTGCAGGTAAGCACAAATCGCCAATTAAAAAATACTATACCTGTGCATTTAAATTTCAAACCACAACCAGGCAGCTGACTTCATAAATATTGATATACCAGTGTTCTATTGGTGTGGTAAAGTAAAAGTCCTTGTCATTTGGTTTCCTTTGTACTGCATCGAAGGGAGCTCAGAAAACCTGCGAGACAAGATTTAAAAATCTCTATCTTCGTTTTAGTTATCGTTACTCATGTGGTCATGTGACATTTACTTAACAAGCTATTTTTGTATTTTACCTTTACAGCGTAAGAGACACATTGTTGCCCTCAAGCGCCGACGTGCAGAGAAGAAGAAACACGAAGCTGCGGAATACGCTAAATTGTTGGCTCAGCGTCAAAAGGAAGCTAAGGAGCATAAGGAAAGTATGCGCCGTAAGCGTTCCGCTTCTCTTAGAGAATCGAAATCATCAGTTTCGAGTAAATAATCTTGTGTTTGTATTTTGAAAATAAAAATGTACCGAGTTTTGACCAGCTCTTATTAAAAAACAGCTTTCTTTCCAACAAATTATCTTTATGCATTAGCTGCATCTGCATCATAACCAATCATAAACTTTATTCTTGATTGAATCATAATCATCATGTCGTTTTTTTCACAATCTACACTACATACTTATCTAATACGTACGTAAGTAAATCAGGTTAAGTTAAACAAGAGTCGCAAATCATAAATGACATAAATTCCATAAGTTCCAAGAATATCTTCTTATAAACATAACATATATCTATTTGTCGTCCTACTAATATAATATTTCAAGCAAAATGCATATATAGATTTTGATAGCTAGCATTGATGATTGAATTATAATTTATAATTTACAGTATAGTTTTTATTTATGATTTTGGATTTTTGACGCACCTCATATTCATGTGGCGAAGGATCGATATTTCTTCGATATCAAAAAAATCCCTTTCTAAAACAAAACGGCACATCACATAAAAGTTTGTGTAAATTTTCGATTTAATATTATATTTCTCTACACAGGAATAGGAATCGGATTTCTTATTTGCCGTTAAATTGTAGTTCTCTTTGTGCTTGTCCTTGTCCATAGCTCTTTCACAAAAAGCAGGCAAATCTTCATCTTCAAAGACAACGCATTTTTACATTTTTATGGAATAAATTATAAAGGGTTTTCACGATCACAATTTGACAAAAAAAATCATTTTAATGCAAGTAGACACTGACCACAATGGACATGACATGCTGACGGTATAGATTACTCTGTGTTGGATTTGTCGATTGTGCTACATGAATTTAGGTAGTTCACCATTTTTTTTGTATGTAGGTAGTAATGTTTAGTCAGTCATTTTTTTTCGCTAACTTTCAGCTTTCATATTATTTGGGATTTGATTGAAAGTGAAACATGTTTGTTTAGATATACACTATACTATAATAATAAATTTTTCAAACGTTACATTCTTAAATATATTTTAATTACTCATATATTTATCATTTAACAATTACAACATTCAGTCAAGAACCTTTTTGATCATATTTTACTTATAATCATATATTATTTTTATAATGTAGCAGGAGGAGTAATAGTAGTGAATACACACACATGCATGCATATAACTTAACTGGAACATTAGTTTATTATATAAACACAACAATTTACTAAAGCAATTTAGTAATTTTACATGCACATCATACATACAATCAGAAGAAGTGTCAAAAGTAAATATTTAAAGCGACTTATAAGGACAAGGACGACCACGCTGGCTGATTATTAAAGAAACGGTGCTTATACTTATTTTATTTTTTCCTTCATTCTAATACCGAACATTTCCATTTCCACCTAATCCTCCACTTGAAGAACGATTTACTTGGGATCGCAGGGCTTCACTTGCAAGACCTGCGGCAGCTCCTTGTACGTGCTCGTTTCGCATGACGCCAGAAGTAAATTCCTGTTGGGCTTTGGTGAAACTTGCTCCACTGCTTCGGTAGATACGGTGTATCTATAAATTCGATTTATAATAAATTATCATTTTCAATCTAATCACTAGTAATGCTACTTGTTGTCGTTGTTGTACTGATTTATGAACTTACCCTGACTAGCATGATCACATCAAAGAATGCGCCCGTAGCAAATCCAATTCCAACAATTAGGACTACTATCCCAACAAAGATGTGCAGAGCTCCCCCACCTCTTATGGTCGAAATTCCATCAATTATGCCGCTGTAATTATAATTAAAAAAAGAAGATTAGCACGATTCTTAACTATTCATACGAACATAAAAAAAATTGCATGTCAATTACTCACCATGCCCCTTGCATTGTTAAGCAGAAAAGTATGCTGAAAACGATTTGTAGCACAAAGCACAGAAAAAACACCATGAAGTTGAAAGAACTGTCACTCCTGAAATTCAACAAATACCCAAAAATTAGCACAAAATCATTATTTCAATTTTTGAGATTATATATTTTGAAATTCTAAATTACTTGAAGGCTTTGTATGCTGGGCGGAACCAGCACACGTATGACGCTGGAGAAAAGATGATAATATAAAAAAGAGACAGCCCAAATCCTACAAAGTCTTCCATCCTTGCAAGAGTAAACATTCTGAGGAGGAATGCCAACGAGTTTATTAAAAGCATCATAAAATGAGCTATCCACAAGTAGTACAGGTTTCGAACAATTCTCTGAAATTCCACTGGAATGTCCACGTTGATGTCTTGGTAGAAACATGGTTGAATAGGAAGTTTGTCAGGTAAAGGTGGCCAATTGTTTCTTCTCGCTGAAAAAAACGAACAAAATAAAACCGGATTGTAAATTACAGTACTGCCAATCAACTTTTCCTTCACTTTCTTTTAATTAACTACTTAGAACCTTCGCTTTCAACGGCATGAGGATGAAATGGACTTGAAGATCCATCATCCTCCAACGCCTCAAAACCTTGTTTTGCTTGAAGGTCAACACAAGCAAAATGAGGAGTCGATTTAGGCATGATTAAATTTGTAAATGTGTCAATGCTCGATAAACTGACTGACTGACTGAACCACTATCTGGGTTCCATAATGTCTATTATATTATACTTATGTGTGCATTTTTACAGTGCAGGGAAAAAATATAGCTGAGATTGAGACGGACATGTAAATGACATGTACAGAGCAAAATTGAGACGTAGAAAATGTAAAAAATAATCTTCATCTTGAATCATTTCAAATTTCCTTGAAGATGCAAATTTCCTTTCTTGAGATAAAATATTGATAAATTGGTGTGAATTATTTAAATTGGGTGTTATACCGTTGTATGGGGCATTTCCCAACTCTTCCTCGCGCCTTTGCAGCTCCCTCTCTTTTCTTTCCAGTTCCTCCTGTCTTCGCTGCAACTCTTCAGTAGAAATTGGGGGCGGAGCTCCTTGTGCAGCCGGCTGAGGTTTCCCAAATACTGGGGTGTAATCCTGCACGGGAGACATGACTGCTGGTGATCTCACCGTTGTATCTCCTCCACCACCAGCTGAACTGAAGGGAGGAGGATTAGCAGCACCTCTTACAGCCTAATTTAATATGAAAAAATACAAAAAGAATCCAAGGGTATAAAATTTATTGAGGCAAGATTTTCGGTTGGCTACATCAAGCAACATAAAAGTCACATTTACGGGGTCAAAGGCATCTGAAGAACTTGATATAGGTACCGTAGTAGGCCTTTGAGGTGCATCATCAAAAGGATTGTAATCTTCTAGGTCCTTAGCTGCATTGTTTACTGTGTTTTTTGTTACCTGCTGAATGGATGGATCCTATTTATACACATAATCAAGAAAATTGAAAAATTAGTTAACTATGCGTTATAACTTAAAGTGAAAATCCCTAATAAATATGTACATGAAACTATAAAATTACCTGGAAGGGATTGTCTTCGAAAGGGTTATCGTCAAAGCCTGACATTTTGATGTAGGGTTATTTTTCACTTAAGATTTCAAAGTACTTTTGATCACACAAATTCACTCCACTTGTTCTGTTCTCTCAGTTCCTCTCCACTTTCACGTAACACGTCACTCAAAAAAATCCAATCCTTGAAATTGGTCACACAGGTTTCACTTTCACAAAGAGTCAGTATTTTCCAGAGTTTTTTCCAATCTCAATCTGTGTGATTAAGAAATAAAATATATTAATTAAATTAACAGGAAAATCTCAATACAATCATAAGATTCATGATTCATGTATTTATACAATTCGGTTCTTTAACGTACACGAAATTTCGGTCATGTTCGTTTTAGTGTGTGAAATGAAGTTATACCCCCTATTAGCATCATGAATATGAACTTGACTTGTAAAAGTCACAAATCCTAAATTACGTTTCTTGCTAATGCTGCGTAATGATGACATGACACATGA
>JAQFZG010005198.1:0-10675 GCA_034695465.1 Entomobrya nicoleti
TATTTATCAAGTCAACGGTACTTTATTTCGGAATGTTTGAAAACCATGTTAATATGATTCGTAAAATTAAATATAGAATTTTCAACAATTTCAACATTCTCACATAAGAAAGCACGACATAAACTCCAAATTTTTTATTAAAAATACTTACAAGACTACAAGCTAATGGATACTTTAGACGTTATTCAAAATCACGAGGAACTCGTCGAATTTATTTGGGGCCTTGAATTTTCTGTGACGAAATATGCCCCATCGAACTACTAGAATTTAATGAATAGCAGGCCATAAATCTTTTGATCACGTTGCAACAGTAAAATAAATAAATAAATTGACACGCTCGTACTTTTTGTTGGTAGCATCCAAGCTGTATATATTATATTACAGCAAACAATCAATTACATTAAATAAAATATATATAAAGTAGCGCTAAAAATTCCGTTGTGAGCGACCAAGAGTGTCTTTTTGACTTTTATTAAGCATATATGTTCCTAAAATAGAAAGCAAAAAATTCAAAATGATAAATTTTGGTATTAAAATGGTTGTTTAAAATATTGTAGGTTAACTTTGGAAATATGTTATTGGAAATTTGATTTAGAAATTCCATTTCGAAAAATATTCATTAGGTTTTTCCCTTCCATAACTCTTTATTGATCGTTTTGTCCAAATCTACGTTTTGCATCTGGACTGTTTTAGTTTTGCGTAAGAAGGAGGCTATTTTTAAGATGTGGAATTAAATACACATATCAAAAAACAAAAAAATCAATTCCTTTCTTAGTCGAATTTTTTTTATAGAAATGCATAAAAAAATACAAAAACGTATGTAATAAACTAATGCTGACGCAAGTTAAAAGTTATAATAATAACCTATTAATTTTTGAAATGAATAAGATAAATTACTCAAAGTTATATGAAGATTGGGAAACTTGTTCCTTCTTTTTTTGGGAAAACTTCTATTTCATTTTAAATCTGACATGAATTTTAGTCTAAACAAAATACCTATGATCAATTTAGAAAGGGGACACAATTGACATTTAGCTGGCTTAAATATTATACTCCTTTACACAATATTTTAGTTTCATAAAAAGGCATCGATTTCACATATTCAGCCCTATTTTTTGCGTTCTTTAAACTTGTGAAAATGGTCGTACAGATCATTTTTAATCAAAAATGTGCAAGATAAAACGACTAGAAGCAGTATATATGTATGTATTTTAAAATATTTTAAGGTACTAAGTTTAATTTTCATTATTCCTTTATAAATTTATAATGATCGCAACATTTCCAGCAGAATATTCAATCCCTAAATTACAGCATCAGGGCTTACGAAACGGGTTTATTATTCCCATGATTTATTCCTGACTGAGATTATGTAGGTATTAGTACAATCGAAGTAGTAATTGTTACAAACATTTTCTACATGTGCATTTCTTTCAAGTTGATATAAATACTAAAATCTAGTTACAAATACTTGCAGGGAAAATTTGCAAACAAATAATGCTTAATAATTTTCTGTACAAAACCTAAATAATAAATTCATTTGTATCGCGAAAACTACTGACAGTTTGGGGGTTCTCTAGGAACTCTGCCCCATCCCAGTCTTCTGGAGAAGGTTTTGATAGCATATTGGCTGTAACTATGGGTAGTGTGGACAAAATGTTCCAGAAAACTGATAACTTGATCTCTAAATAAATCTGACCAGTGTCTTACACTCAATTCCGAGATTAACTTGAGAGACATTTTTTTTAGTTCCCAAGTTAGCTTACATTTACAAATAGTGAGTTGTTGTATTTTTTTATTTTTGAGTATTATAAACACAAAACTAGTCCGTTTGTAAATGGAAAGGTATAGTTACCTAACTGGTAGTTTTTGCTTCAAAACTTGGTTTACTTTTCCAGCAACGTAAGTTGAATGGCAATCCTTGCCGAAAACTTTAACAATACTAACGGTGTTAATTTATTAAAATAATTTGAATGCAGAAACTGAATTCTTAACTGGGTACATTGAACGTACTTGCTTTTGAATTACACGGTTTTCCTTCTTATCTGATGTAAAAAGAGTTATCATTTTTGTTTTAAATTCCTTGACTGTGGCTTGACATTTATGATTGAGCATTGCTGGAAAATGGAGGCATCCTAAAATAAAACTTACCGATATGAAAATAATATTACTAAATACTACCGCTGCACTAATGTCCAACTGTCTTAACCTAGTAATTATTGTAAACACTGGCACTGCAAAACAGACAACTGAAGCAAACAGCAACAAGGGCACTAATGACTTTCTGTGAATGGAATTGTAAAAATTGCATAAAATGTGAACTTGACGGTACAGCATTACGATTTGATTTAAGTGATCAGTCGATTTTGCATTTTGCAACTTTCTTCGAATTGGCCGTAGGCAGGCCGTTAAGCAAAATGTTGGAACAAGCAAATTTAGCAAGACATTTATAGTAGCTATATTTGTGTATACACGTGAAGTAATATACAAAAAATAAATAAAATCACTTTTCGAACAATGGCAATATTAGAAATACAATTTATAAGAGAAGATGGTACTATGTTCCATGGTACAGCTGGATTCCATGCACATGATAATGAATACATTACTGCGTGGTTTAACGAAGCTAATGTAAAACATCGTATTATCCAAATTACAAAATTTGTAGGTTTGTCACTTTTCCAATATTGCCATTCTATAGCACGAGTGCTCAAACTTATGCAAGTCTCATATTTAATCAGTTGGTTCAAAAGTTTACAAACGTTTGAGGACTCCTTTTTGTGAAAACACACACTTATCAAATATAAAAGAGCAAAATACGTAACGAAAGATAGCGTAATTTTGTCAAAAAGGGATTTGGTTTCAAAGGTTGCACGAAAAGTTCCTAGAATTGACGTAATCACCAGTAAAATTACCATAATAGTCCAATGCTTTGTGAGATAACTTGAGTTTACAGAAAATTTGGTGTTTCGGCCGGATTTTTGAGAGTTGGAAAGTTGGTACGGATATTTGAGAGGAAACAAGTTCCAGTGATTGACGACAAATAATAGTTGATATATTTTTTTCGAGAGATTGGTACACAGCAACATTTTAAAGTTTTCTTTGGATTCTAAGTATAATTAAAACACATTTGAAAAAAATGAATTTGTTAATAAAAGTTTTTTAAAAGTAAGTTGCAGTTAAATTAACTTCAAAACTGATTTCTACATCTTTAAATAAATTTGCAAAAATTGACAATTATCCAGTAAAACTTACATAGCTGAAAATATATTAAAGTTCTGGAGGAAAAGGTTTCGCAAACTTCAAACCAATGTAACGTATAGCATAACCCTTTATTCGTCATGTCATTTATTATTTATAATAATGCAAACATGTCGCATATATGTTTGTTAGGAAATACCATCAATAATGTGGTATAAAAGGTAGAAACATTATTCCATAGACGTTGTATATTTATTTGTAAAATATATTACATTCTAGTACAGGTGTTCGACTAGCACTAGCATTTTGAATAACACTCTTTGAATAATTGATATGGCAATCTTAAACATGTGTTCAGAATTCCGTAAAATGTCCATTATTCAGCTGTCACTTCTGTCAGAACGTAGCTAATAGGGAAAAACTGACATGCTTAAAGTTATAAGTAAGTAGTATTCACCTTTGAAAAATGGTTGATTCTAATGATTGATTTATTACAACAATTATGAGGCTTAATTACCCTGGCCCATTTAGAAGGCAACTTAAATTGAATTGCGTATTTAAAAGTTCCGTAATTTCATGCAAAAAATCCCAATGCTATGCGAAATGATATAAAAACATTAACGTAAAATATAGGAAAGCAGCTGTCCTTTATACAAACAGTTTTAGATGAATTCGGATAAATCAATATGATTTAAACTTACGAGGAGACCTTTTGTGAAATTAACCCGATATTTGGATGTAATCAATTTTAGCATACTATTTCGGACTAGGAAACCCGTTTAGCGGAATTTTACTCCCGAATGATGTTCGATGTTGCCATGAGGAACTTCAAAATGACGCCTGTGTTGTTCATGAGGTAGGGCTATTTGAGCACTGTATGATGCATATGTAGTTCTAAGCATCAAAATATGTCTAAATTGAGATAAAATGCATATTTTAAGATGTTGGAATATTATTGAGCATGCAAAATAATTTTGAAATATAATCTTGGACCTTTCTATTAAACGCTGTTACATTTGTCAATACTTACATACGCTTGCCGTATAGTTTACCAATAAAACGCCAAATGTGCTCCAAAATTATTTCATATGCTTAATTATCTTCCGACATTACAAAATATGCATTTTATCTCAAGTTTGACATATTTTGATGCTTGAGGCTACATATGCGTCATGCAGTGCTCAGATAGCCCTACCTCTTGAACAACAAAGGCGTCATTTTGAAGTCCCACATGGCAACATCTAACGCCCCATTCAGGACTAAACATTGCGCTAAACGGGTTTCCTAGTCCGAAATAGTATGCTAAAATTGATTACATCCAAATATCGGGTTAGTTTCACAAAAGGTCTCCTCGTAAGTTTGGACTCATAGTTTTGGAAACAAGTGTTTGCCTACAAAAAAGACACAATGTTAATAATGTTTAAATATTATACTCTTCTGACGGCTTGTACACAATATTAATGGTACATTTGAGTTAACATGCCATATAAGCTAGACATCTAAACTTTTTGTTACATCTATGTTGTATGTGTTATGAATATTTACCTAAAGTATTCATAATAAACTAATTTATGGGAAAATGACTCATATTTGGTGACAAACTAACACAACTTTTCTTGTTTTAGCTAAAAAAAAATAGCTTATTTTGCTACATCACTTGAGTTGTGTAATAATTCACAAATATTTTTAATACGAAATACAAGTTATTTATATCTGGTTTGAGCCCAAAAAAACAAATCTTGTTTTATATAATTTTTGAAATGGACTATTAAAATGAAGCTTCGGTTCTAAAACTATGTAAACCGTTTTACGGAAACCAATTTCTAAAAATAAGTTGTGCTATAGTTCACACACTTATAATGGAATGTACCAAAATATCTATGGCAACTCCTTTGCTTTTTAATATTAACATGTTTCAGCTCATGATGTCTATAACAAAGTATATGTCAAATATTAATGTAAACTGCTCAGCTTGACAAATATATCGAGAGTTTTTTTTCGAGGCCTGCTGTTATTCACTAGAAGAATGTGGAAACCTTCTTAACAGTGTGCTTCTGTCAATAGTATTATTTGGACTAATAGTTGGCGTAAAAATTAAACTTTAAGGATTTAATGTGTTGCCATTATATATATATATATACTCATTTTTAAATGTTAGGATGTACGTTGTAATTATTGTTTGTTAGAAAAGTTTTAGTCATTTTGCCCAGCCTGTGTTATGTTGCTAACTTTGGCATTATGGATAGGAATCTTAAGTTCCACTACTAACAGACTGTTTTGGAATATTCTATCAATCTACTAATGATCCTTAAAATTCGGATTTATTTAAATATGCAATTATTTTAACATAAACACAAGAAAATAAATGGATACATTTACCAATTTACTAAGACGAGCTATTTGCTTGCTTCACTAATGTTTTATTAATCAATAAATTTTTGCAGCACTTCAATACCATTTCCAAATGATTGAATACGTGCTTATAAAGTTACTATGTAGTAATGTATATATGAAAAGTTAATTTAGGTTTTCTTTTTATTGAAAAACTACTAAAAGTGTTTATTGGATAAATTAAACTCATTTCTTAATGTTTAAAAATATAACGAGCACAAAAGCATAGGAGAACCCACACCCGTCACTTTGATAAAAATACACCTTGACTTTCTACTGTACACATATGATAAAGTAGGTCATTGCCAATCCACACACCTATAAAAAACAAAATTTATGCAACTAAAGACAAAAGTTTTATTTATTTAATGAATATTCGAATATAACCATTTAGCTTACACTAGCTAGCATGCCATTTGTCACGGGAAACCTTCCGCCGCAAGAAATGCTTACACGGCTGTTTTGAAGCTCTTGCAAGATAATTGTTAATTCATGTCTGTGAATTAAATCCGACAATAAACTGGGCTTTTTCAGAGACAAGTCTGATATCCAGTCTTGAAATTTGGACATCTAAGTTATTAAAACAGTTAAATATTCAACATAGGCTTACAAAATTAAAGTCAAATTATTCTATGACTTCTTTTTATACCTTGTGGTTTATATCAGCCGCCAAGGAATACATGGCAATGCTATTCACCAAAAATACTGCAAATTTGACTTTATGAATTGTAGAATTTTTTGTAAAATACTTTTGCACTCCAAATTGGAAGGAAAACTGAAAAGTGTATGCAAACAGTACAACGGCGGTGTGGAGAAGTAGATTTTTTTGAATTATGGAATTAGCAGTGTCCACCATTTGCTTAGCTGACCAATATTTACGCTTGATAAATTCCCAGCTAACATTCTTAGGTATTTGGGTTTTTAGTGAATGTAAAATATACGAGATTTTCATCCATGCAGCTAATATGATAATAGTTATGAAAAATTCTTCAAAAAATCCAACCATTTGTCGTATATTCAAATTGGTAATTACTAACACTCCATAAAATGCATCAGAAAACGAACGATTTGAAAAGAGTTGGTAGCTCTCTTCAAAAAAATTGACTAGTGCTACTGCTCCAAATATCAAAGACCAAATTAATACAGCAATTTTGTTCAGTATTGGATGAAATATTTTAAACATTGGACTGTAGCTTATCATATATAAGCCATTTTCCATGAGCAGCACACATGTATTTTGGATAAACTTCTGTTTTTTCCACAGACCTATCCAGAGTGTGCAATGAAATGCGATGTTTACATAGCTGTAAATAATTAAAAAGAATGCGGGCGGTTTCCAGAGTTTGGTGTCTTGTGGCATCATGTTGTGGATTTGCCAGCATTCATGACATCGGTTCGCAATATTTAGTAGCATGACTAAGAACACCAATATCTTAAAAAATAATACAAATTCAAAGGAGAAAAAATTAAGCAATATATTGAGTACATTTAAATTACATTTAAGATAAACATACTTACTTTATTTATAACCGAAGATTGTAAGTTTGTTGTTCCTGATTTGTAGTCAAAATTTAGTTTGAAGGGTACTACTCCTAAATAATATCCTATTTTAAAGAATATTTGAAACTGTGAAAGAAAAGGTGACAATTGCAGTTTAGGTTCTTGTGTATAGTCGATCAAATCGTTAGCATTAAAAATCTTCATTTTTTCGTTAATTCAACTTAAGCTTTTATAAAAATTAATGGAATTAGAAGTTTTTTTATTTGAATTTATTTTTCACGAGTAAAGGAACTGAGTTTATTATCAAGTCTAAAAATTACGTATAGTTCCAAGATAAGTACAGGTTTGTTCGAATGAAGTCGCCAAGTAGCACATGGAATATAACTTTGAAGTATTCACTACGTAAACATATTGCTTTGTGTTCGAATCAGCCTTTTGTCAAATAATTGAAAATGATGGGTGGGGTTTTGCAAATAAAGTTTTTTTTTGTATAATTATGATAGTAGGGATTAATTATAGTAAAGCTTTTACAAAAACACGTGTATTGTGCTGCTAAACTAGTACAACTTTAATAGTTTTGACAGTTGTTGAATATAATATTGTCATGTCGTTATGGTAGCCCTTGAGTATTCATTAAATTTCTAGAAATTAATTGATGAGTTTTTGAGGCGAAGAAACTTTTTTGCATTTTTTTAGTAATAAAGTCCAAATAAATGACAATTACTAGACTAGAGATAAATACGTGTTTAAAACAAAGCATTAACAAATGGGTTTTCTTTCAGTCTAATAAGCAAACAAATTTAAAGCAATAACCAAAATTTAAAATATGGCCTCTTAAATTGATACTTAGGCTGATATAAGGTTGGTTATCATTATTATGGTCAGTTAAGTTATTTTCACAAACATATTAATGCGATTAATAAAATCTTGATTTAAATATTTTGTTGTTTAAGCACTAGTGTTAATGATTCCAGCCTTAAAATTACATATATAAATAAAAGAGGAATTGTACTTTCGGATTGGTCGTCGATAAGTTTTTTTTAATTTGGAAAGTTGATTTCCATGACATTTTAATACTGGATTTTAGTTTTAATACGACGTTCATAACTTGGATACATGAATTTTACATATTTGTTCCGGTTTTTAGGTTATATAAAAAAGATCTATTATGTTACAAAGATTTTGCGTGATGTAATGTTCCTCCCAAAGCATAAACAGCATGAAAAGCATAAAAAATATAGTAATTTAACTATTTCCAGTTATGAAGTAAAAAACGATTTTTAGATGAAACTGATATAACATATCGAAACACCGCTTGAAATCAAAAACTAAGTAGTCTTTTCGCCCAGCTTGTATTTATGTAGCTAACTTTGGTATGGTTGAAAGAAATCTTAAGGTAAACTACTTACAAATTATTTTGGAATACTCAATAAATTTACTTATGATTCTGAAAGTGTAAATTAAATGAATTTTGTAATACCATTTTCCAATTATTATGATAAACAAAATATTCGTGTGTTGTTCAGATTGTAAAAGCACTATTGTATGAAAAGTTGTCTAGATATTTTTGGCGTTTTTGAATTTCAATGCCTAAATGCAGTCTATTTGTTTATTTAGCATTTATTTGGTAAGAGTTCAGGAATAATTCTAGCGTTAAATGTAGACTGTTTAAATTCTTATCATATTAAAATGATTCTAACCTATTTTGAAGCTCATGTGCAGTTTAAAATTTAAATAGTTCGATTATATTTGTTGACCAGTTCTCCCAAAAAATGCTTTTATAACTTTTTAGTTTACGTACAGTTTATAATTTGTTGGAGGTTTTAGTAAATACACATGTTTTTTTGAAAATATATTCAATTGTGATGAAACATGCAGTGCTTGTTAATACAACGGTGGTGGTTGACAAATTGCAATAACTGTACTGGCGATAACTCGCTTACTTTAATAAGTTTGATAGCGGAAGGCAACTTTTTGTAATGCATCATGCCAGAAACATATCGAAAATAATCTAAATAATGTCTGTGAGGTTTAAATAAACAGTTCATACTGGGGGTTTAATTAAAGTGTGCCATATTTATATGCATTCTGCCATAACAATTTGCAAAATAAAACATTTATCTAATCAAAACTCATCGAATAATATTAAATTAATCTACTGCTTCCATCCAGTCGGTAATTATAACTTTGAATTTCAAACATCGTCTAAATTTTCCGTTTTGTACCTGATGTCAACATCCAAATTGACTTAAAATTACATTTGATATCGTGCTACTAAAACACTGTAACTCAAATACGTATTTGATTCAGATCTACACGCACATTCAGTAGATGGCCTATAAAATAATTTTATTTCTTATGTAAAATTTGTGAATTTGTGTACGATTTTGTCTTCTAAAAATACACACAGCATTGATATGGTATTCACACAAACTATTTAACTTAAAATTCATGTTATTCCTGCAACGAGGATTTTTATTGCCAATAAACTTGGTTCATTGCTTAAACGGACTTTGTATGATTTTCAGTCCTATGTTCAAGCCATCAACGAGGAAACACTTTATCACACGTCAAACATTAGCGTGGAAAACATGCTACTATGCATGTGGTCTGCTAAACATTTCTTTTATTCGGAAGATTAATATCCTTATTCTCTGATTGGAAATGTAACAAGGGTTTTGAACTAGTGGGATACTACTTTGTTGTGTTTGCACTTTCATTTATTGCTGTTCAAGCGTACTACACAATCGAATCAAATGTTGATTTATTGTCCTACCTTTTCTCTCAAGGGTTTAACATATCACATCACAACATTGAAGGTAACACTTGCATTGCAATTTTCATAAATTTACATAAATATGGGCTGTTTTCGCAGTGTAAATATATTTCATCTCTTATATGTAGATAACTCTAACTAATGGATATATTAATCGCAAATAGTTTGTATTTGGATCCCTTGCTCTTTCACTTATAGGTGGATTATCATTTTTTCACTACTACGATCCAGTTCAAGTTGTCCCCAGAAACGAAATTCGAGTTTGGATTCCTTTGAAATATTTTCCATCGTTTTTAAGTTTATATATAAAAACAACATTCTGTTTAGTTACAGCAGTTTTTACAGCTTAGTCAGTGTTTGTTAATACAGCAGTTATTCTTTGATAATAATTTGCTGTTTAATGTTATGTCTTCAAAAGTTTAGGAATCTTCAAATATTCATTTATAACTTGGACCAGTTTTTTTATTGATATGTGGCCGTACTTACAGGAATCTGAATTTTAGCAACACCAGCTAGTGGATTTGTTGCGGTAACAATGTACTCGACTAACGAGATTCCATCTATAATATACATTTTTTCGTGCGTTGGTGGATTGGTGGTGGCATTTTTTACTTATTATTTTAGCAGCAATTCCAAACATTTATGTAATACAGTTCAAACACCACTGGAAAGTTAGAGCTTCTGAGTGGACTAACAATGGGTGTCATACAATGGATCAGAAAATTTTCATATAAAATTCATCAATTATTATGTAGTTTTTTATGCTGATTCTGGTGATATGTGTCATTTTCCCGAATGCGCATGTTTGGA
>JAQFZG010005199.1:0-10674 GCA_034695465.1 Entomobrya nicoleti
TTCAGTAAGGAACTTCGACTGGGTCGTTTGAGGTATCGGACACTAAATAAGTTAAGACAACCACAAAATCTAAGACTGGTATACAGAGCATTTCAGGTGCTCAATAACTACGCCATGGCGTACAGTGGCCCATTTTGGTTAATGGGTCATGGGGCTTATCAACTTGCCCCTATATTTTGCAATTTCAATCTTATTCGGTATTGGGCCCAATTGCATTCGTTAAGTTTGGTTGTGCTATTAATGTCGCTGGGGTGTACTATGGGATTTTACACCGTGGTTTTGCAGTTGGGCAAATACTTATTTGTTAGAGGGAAAAAGATATCGGTTTCGTGGGAACGACGCTATAATTGGGGGAACAAACAAGAAAATGCAATTATTTATGAGGAGGTTTGTAATGTCATGTGATCTTATTTTGATTAGAAGTGGTAACCAGCTTGTAATGTCTCGAATGACACAGTTTTGGTACATAAAAGGTATTTTAATGGGTACTCTAAGAGTTTTACTGATGACTAAACGTAATTTTAAATGATTTAGGGTTTAATGAACATTGATGGATTGCTGGTGTGAATTCAATTGCATTGCGGGAAATTACTAATTCTAAGCGTGTAACTTCTACATTATTGAAGCTTAGTTACTACTACAAATTATTTTATAAACATAATCATCATTATCAATCATATATCTTTGAAAAGACTACGACAATCAAATAATTTATCAAATGTGATTAGTATGCCGTACCAGAATGAATAGGTTTCAATTTAGTTAAGTAGTATCCCTCAAAATGCTTTCTGTAAATATGACTTAACACAAAATGCATAAAAAATCAATTTAAAGTATCAATAGAATTATTTTCTCAACTCAAGCTTCTAGAAATATATTTTATGAATAGTTTTGCTGCTTTAATGAAGACCGATTAAGCGAAACCATTTGTTTTTTTAAATTGACGTCATCTGGACACAGGAATCACGTCATCAATTAGCCTTATTATAAACTAAAATCAAAGTTCTCAAACGATTTCTTCATTGGAAAATTAATTTTCGCGTAATAACCGAGCGTTACAGAATTTAGAGAAAATAAATATCCTAAAGTTTACCTATCATTTCTAAACAGAGCGATCGAAATTGAGAAAGCATATGGAAAACGTAAGCATTAAACTTCAAGGAATACTAATATTACGTTCAAAAAATTACTTGAATTTCTTTCAAGGAATTCAAATGGCAAAATAGTATAGCTCTCGGTGTGCCAAGAATTTTTTCGTGATGCACGCTATGCAAGACAAAAAAGTTATAGTTCTCTTGGCAAATTATTTTAATAATTTATCATAGACGTGGTATGTCAAAAATAAGAATTTTGCACAACCAAATAAATATAAGCTAAATTATAAATACGATCATATATTTTTAATTTCTATAAAAGCGTTTTAGAAAGTTCTACAATGTAAAATCAGATAAAGCAGTTTAGTACATAGTTTAGTAGCATGTCTAAGCAGGAGTTGGGATTCCAACAAAAAATATATATAACTGATAACTAATAGTAAATGTACCTTAGATATTGTACACAAATTGCGGCAGCACTGTCTACACTTATGAATGTAAAACACGAGGCTTGCATATCAAATTTACGTGTTCATTATCAATTGTGGAATGTTTGGGATTAGATAACTACATAATAAATAATTTGCCACAATTTAAGTGTCCAACGAAAACTAGCTCACATAACGCAACTAAATATATTATTACTTAAATATATTATATCCGCTTGTACCCATTCAATTATCATACCTGAAATAAAGCTAAAAGGAACTAATATTTAACGCTACATGTAGCACACGCGTTCTCATATGCTGCAATTCTCGGTTTGATAAAACATTGATTTTATCTTATACGCTTATAAGACAATGTAGCCGTAGTTTTTATGGATCGGTTTCGAAACGTTTGACAAGCCAAACAAACCTACAAAATATACATCGCAAATCGCCATTTTGTCAGATTTTTTTAACAATCCACAAGTTTCAATGCGTTCCTGCTCTTCATCTTTATAACAAGCTGTTTAGCTACATGTCACCAATGGTGATCAAGTGGTCTGTATCCAATGAACATTTCGAACTTGAAGGAAAATCTTGCCGGGGCTATTGGATATGGTGTTTCAATGCATTCATTATTGCCGGTTTGATTGGGTTTGGGTCGTGCATTGATGTAATTGCTCACAAGGAGGAAGCCGGCAGCTCATTGGTCGTTATATCATGCGGGTTTGCAAGTCTTTCATGTCTTTTTTGGGCATGTGCCGCAGTTCTGATTCGGAATAAGGATGAAATTGTTGCCGGGATTGTTGATCTCAGAAATGTTCTCAAGTACTTAGGTAAGTTCTAAAATATTTTCGGTTACTGAAATTAATGGCAATATAAAATTAAAAATAATTCTTTTCAGGAAGATTGCAAAGCCATGGAAACCTCATAATTCGTACAGGCTCAACATGGCTCTTATGCAATTGCTGTGGCAACCCTTGCCATTATTCCTTTCACTTTGACGCCATTATTATTTTTCGTCGGCCTGGATCCCTTTCGTTACACGTTTCCGAAAATCTTCTCTCCTGCTCGACTCTGTGGTACAACAGCCAGTTCAACTTGTAGTTCAACTGCTCACCTCATCATGTTTTTCTTTCGAGTCATATGTTCCACCATTTGCAATATTGAAGCTTGTCGATTTTTCGCCGTACTGTTCTGCATGCTTATATACATACTAGAGCTGATCGTAAGGTGTGTAGACGTCATCAGCCATCTTCATTTAAGACATGATAGCGTCAATGACAACATGCCATTTTCCAAGTGGTATACAGCTCTTCAAATCGCACATAAAGTGTTATATCCTCCTATCTGCTCACTTTTTCAGCTAATTTTAGGAGTTGGATTTAGTATTATTTTGTTATGCAACATTGCAACGATAAGAGCATATAACATACTTCCAATCCAAGTTTACTGGTTGATGCCCGTGGTGTCAGTATTATTTTCATTTTTCGAGGCTTTTGCACCGCCATACGCTGTGAAGGTGTATAAGTCAAGTGAAGACTTGGTGCATGCCAGGAAAATTAAACAGAGTTACCATTCAAAAGTTAGAGTAACTGCGGTTCAAAGAAAATTGGACAGAAGAGAAACTGCTGCAATCAAACCTATCCTAATTTCTTGTGGTGGGTTTTTTGATCTTGAACGGGGAGCGGAGTCGGCATATTTTGATCTGATTGTGGTGAGAACAGTTGATGGTCTTCTTATTCCAATGTAATTATATAGTATTAGGTTTAAATAAAATGCACACAGATTTTAATGCAACGTCTAGATATATATTTTTGGTTGATTTGCTTCTGTCATTTGATATCCAATTTCATAAACGATGCAAGCCACTTTTAATACACGTAATGCATTAGAAGTAATGAGGTAATGGGTTATAATGATTAAGTAGTTCGCACATGCCGAAAAATAATAGAAAGCTAATATGCTGTTGTCTGGCTGATGCATTATTGGTAAGTTTTTATGACTTGATAAACGCTTGTGAGTAGACGCTTTCTTTTGTGACTTAACATAAAATAGAACTATTCGCTAATACAAACCTAAATAATTAAGTATGAATAAAATTAAGTTTTAGGGAATATATATAAAAAAATATGTAATCATATAAATAATTATGTGAAGATTATCTGTTTTATATTTAACAAGGAAAACCCAATTAAAATACATAATATGGTTGCAAATGGTCTCATCTATTTCAGACATTTTGTAATTGTGTTTCAATATTAATGCGGTTTTAAGCATAACTACTAATTACGCTCTCCTAAATGAACAAATATTCGTATTTGTTTTTTCAGAGAACCATTCATTCAGCACAAAACCATTAATTATATTGGTAGGAAATGGCGTAAGCTGGGTATATTTTTGGCACTAAATATTTAACAAGTTATTCAGAAGTTTTTAAATGTTGATGTTGGGTTTGTGCTGTACATAAAACATTTTGCTTTACATGATTTCTATTGAAGGACGGGCCACGTGAAATAAAGCAAATGATGGGCTTTTCATTGTAAGAATTAACTAGTCTGAATGTTGTCAATTTAAGTTCATATTTTACTTTATAAGAAATACATTGCAAGTTTTTCATAATTAAACATAAAAACATGTTATGTGATTTAAGAAATTTACAACCAAAATTTGTAATTTCTATTTGAGTTTTTCATGTAATCATGTATGAATGTAAAATGTATGCATCATATTAATAAAATAATGGACTTATGCATTTATTTGAGTAAATAACATTAGTAATATAAATTTCGCAATGATTTATTCAAGCTTCTCAACGTTTTATCTCTATGATTCTATGTAATCTTTAACGGTTGTTTCAATCCAATAAATATAATAAGACTGTTGCTGGGGAATGGCCTTTGGACCGAACTTGGGACTGGACTGTGGACTGTCTTTGTTCAGTAATGGAGTGAAAGCACTCTGGAGGAGATATTTGTTTAAATTAGACTAGAAAGGACCTCATGAAGCGATATTGAGGAAATATTGAATGTTTTCTTTTGTTTTGTCAGGTGCGCACTTCCTGTGCACTTTGACCACTATTGTACTCCAATATTTCCTTTGTCTGGAAATGTTGGATATTTCCTTTGTTTGTTTATGGTATAAATACCAATGCATATTTCTGTAGTAGTCATCATTGGTTGGCCAGTTGTCAGTCTAACTGGACCAACAGCCTTGAAATAAAGTTCTAACGTCTGTTACCGGAGTCGGAAACATTTTGGTTATTTCTTTCATTTCTTAATGATCATATTTGCTAGGAGCTATAGTCCTAGAATTTTCCCCATGTCAAGGGGATGGTCCTTCTGAAGTGATAAAGTCATAGGGGGCTTTATCGGAGGGTTGTCAAAATAATTATCAGTAGCTGTTGCTGTCGTTGGAATTCGTGGAAACAAAGACACTTTTGTGTAAATACTTGGTAAGCCCTCATCTGAAAAAATATAAATTTTAGTATAAATATAATAGTTTTAATTTTAGTTTTAATATAAATTAGATTTTATCGGTCTAAAGTTATTGCACAAACTTTGTTATGAGTATTTGTACATAACATGATACGATTCCTGCCAAATGGCCATCCTCACTAACTGCTGGACCACTGTTGTCAAGATAACCGGGACTAAGGTTTCCTGTACTCTCTCCGGTACAAAGGTAGCTTACCAAAATTTCTACCCCTTCAGCTTCTGACCATGAAGCGTTGCAATTGGCGTTACTCACCACAGGAATTTTCACATATTGCAGCATGCTTGTAGGCTCGTTACTACCGTGCGATAGTTGACAGCAAAAGTCATTGCGCTTCTTTCGGGCTTTCTAATTGTTGGGTGTCCTCTGGCACTAATAACAAGAATTAAGGACACTACTATTTAGTCGTTTTAAATTATCTAGAAACCAATAAACTTTATTTTGCAATAAGTAATTTGCTAAATTATATGGTCTGACTATAAATTGTTGGAAAATAAATTTCATAAATGTACTACAAAATCATTTAACCGTTTTTATAATTTCTGTGAGAAGCATAGTTAAAAAGCATTGACAATACTGGGTCAAGACTTTTCAAATTGGACGCTGCTTTCAAATCTTAGTTTTGCATCGGTTAGGTCAGGGGAAACACAATCAAAAACCGCACCTTGAGGTTATTATTGCTATGAATTTTTTGATGTCCTGTTTTAAACTCGTAACCATAACGTACTATTAAGAAAAAAAATTACGACTATGCGCGCAATTTATCATATTTTGTCATCATTGGGTTTAGTCAGAAATGATACTTTTCTGCTACAAATTTAAAGTTATTTTTAAAAATATCCCAAATACCAGTAATAGTTAAAGTTGCACTTGTATTATTATTTCATTTTTTTGCGACGGGTAAACTTGGCATTTTACTTTCAACGTAGAAACTAGTATTTGTCTTTAACTTATTTGATGTATTAACAAGATTTTAAGAATTTGCTGTTACGCCATTGTAATTTTGATTAATCGGATTAGTTATAATACGCTCCATGTTTAAATTTTTGCAAAAAAATGTATTGCTTTAAAATAGTTTTTAATTAAACGGATTTGATATTCTAATAGTACGTTATTCCGGTATGCAAAACCTTACATCGAATTCTATAATATGTTCTGAAGATAAGTCGATCCTCTTCTACCATTATTTTTTTTGACTTTCAGGCAGGTTAAATAGATAAGTTTGGAATAAAAGCTTCGCAAATTTGGCAGTCTAATTTAGTACGTGATACGAATTGGTACTGGTAGCATCGTTTCAGAAATCTCCAAAGCATCATGATTAGTAAGCGTTTTCATCGCATATGCACCCCTGTGTTAGCATTATGCCGTTTCTTTGGTGCGGCCCTATTTATACCGGACGAGAACAAACTTTTGTACCATGTATCAAATGACCCCAAGATAGTTACCAGAATGAAAAGAAATTACATTCTTGTCAGTGTTTGGGATATTATTGCGTTTACCATTCTGTACAAGTGGTACAATGAAGGAAAGCTTGAAAAGTTCAATTTAACTATACTTTGCTGCACGTTTGGCATTGGAATTTTAGTTTTGTACTCTTTTTTCCGGTGGTGCTCGGACGACTACTGTCGAAATATAAACGGCTTACTTACATTTTACGAATATCTTTATCGTAAGTTAATATTAATATATTTAAAAAAATACAACAGTTAAAACTAAATTGCTTAAATTCCATGTTTTGTATTTTTTAAAGTTGAACATATGCCTAAATTTGACCGTGAGAGAGCCAAACTTAATTGCCAACTAAATGGAGTCTTGGTCACCTTCGTAATCTTCATATTTGTAATGATTGGATTAATAATGCTTATTTGTATATATGATTCCCGTAGTCTTGTTTTCTTAGGAGTACTCATCCCTGAAAGCTATTATATCCTACCAATACGTTTAGCTGTAACTAGTTTCCATTTATACACTTTATTGGTTATTGCCCTAAATGCGTCCACTACATTAGGCTTCCTTCTGTACTACTTACTTTACTTTACAATTATTTTCACTAAGGAACTTCGATTAGGGCGTCTATCATATCGCACGATGAATACGTTAAGACAACCTGGGAATTTAAGATTAATCTATAGGGCATTTCAAGTACTTAATAACTATGCCCTGGCCTACAGTGGTACGTTCTTGTTGTTTGGTCACGGAGCTTTTGAATTGGCTCCAATATTTTGCTATTTCAATCTTGTTCGATATTGGAAGCAATGGCATACTATTAGCATAGTTGTGCTTCTAATGGCAATCGGTAGTTCTATGGGGTTTTACCTGGTGATGTTGCAGTTGGGCAAATATTTATATGTACGTTAGAGGCAAGAAGATATTAGGCTCATGGCAACGGAACTATAATTGGGGTAGGAGGCGAGAAAATGAAATGATGAGGAGATTTGTAATGTCATGTGATCTGATTTTGATTAGAAATGGTAACCAGCTGGTGATGTCTCGAATGACGCAGTTTTTATACATCAAAGGTATTTTGAGGGGCACATTGAGAGCTTTGCTTATGACAAAAGGTACCAGGTAATTATCTATATTCAACAAGTACTTATTACTATCTACTATCAGTACTCAAGTAATTATGATCATCAAACCACGTATCATTAAAATAGTAGTATGTAGCATAGGCCGCTAATCCCAATACATCATGCTTTGCCATTATCAAATACAGTAAAAATTACACGCTTGCAATGCAAAAACTATGATATTCAACGTACGCTTTAAAAACTCTTAATATACTTCTGTAAAGTTACAATTACAATGCTTGGATAATTTATAATCTTAGCTTAATCACGATGAACCAGAATTTAGTTTTTAGTCTTAAGCTATAGAATTAAGTGCTTGTATTGTAAAAAAAATTGCAAAATAATTTGTAATTTGTGAGGTTTTATATAATGACATAATGTAATATGATTTTGATCAAATAAAAGTTAGATAAAATAACTCCATGGTACATTTAAGTTTAGTGAAAGGGTCACAATTATTTTTATACGATACGGTTGTCGACATGAATCTTTAACGACGTGCAATCACGTTGGGAATCGTTTGGGAAACAGAAAAGAAAGAACAAATATGACAAGGCTTCTAATGTGATCTGATTTTGATGTAAAGTAGGAATCTGCTCGTGATGTCTAGAATGATACAATTAATTGCCATCAAAGGCATTTTAAGAACCACATTGAGAGCTTTGGTTATTGCCAAGGGGTCTTTTAAATGGTTGGCTCTTTTAATGAATAAGGTACTTTAAATTCAGTTTTACTTTTTAAAGGTATAATGCAGTTGGTGTTTAATTGATATAATACTTTTCAAAGGTTTTAATTAGCCATTGCGCCATTAAAAATATTAAAACAAATCATTCTAAATCTAGTACTTGTTGAAATAAATATTAGGCAAATGCTTATTTTTTTAAAGTATTAAAGCTTACCTTTCAATCCCCAGCCAAAAATTGCACTCAAAGGTCCTTGAGAGAGCGTATTTTGCTAAGTTTAAGTTTTACATGGATTCCTAAAGCGTAAATATTTTGTTGTACAACTATTCAAGCTATTTAGTTATTTTTGAAAAATATTTAATTGACACCAAGTTGCCACCTTATCAATATATTTTAATGACACGTTGTCATGCGTCTAGTACACATCTTGATATTTTTCAATCGTTAAAATATTTACTGAATACTTTATTTGTTAAAAAATTAGACTCAAATTAAATAACTTATCGTAAGCGTACAAGTATGTTTGTAAGTAAAATTATTTTGAAATACCGTTTAGAAGCTTGAAATTCTTCATTCGCTTTCAATTTGTAGTTCATTTTGCAATAAGGGTTCGGGATTACTTTAAATAAAATGAAAATATTCTAGTCCAGCACTCAATAAAAACTAAGGTTACAGCTATAAACCCACTATAAGCTAGGCTCAATAAGTAATTACGTCAAACAATATAATCTTAATAATTTAAAATACACTTAACGTTAAATAAACCACTACAACGTCTAACGACAATTCGTGAATATTTTTGACAATCGAACTCATTTTTTTATAAGAATTTCATAAACACCTGAAATAAACAAGCACAGTGTGTTGTTATATACATGAAAATATACACTATGAGCAGCAACACCAGAGTACAAGTGAATTTGTAGTTAACTTTAACCTTTAGATCTTGGGTTTGTACAGGAATTTTCCTTTACGATATTCTAGATGATACAGCGCATTATAATTTTCATATAATTGCATCTGAAATTTTGTACAATGAAGAAATGTTTACGTGGGGAAATGACATTTTAGCATCGATTCACTCCAGCAAAAATATCAAATTTAATAACAGTAATCCAGTATCCATACATTCCGTTTCGGGTAATATTTTTGATCCAAAACAAAGTATAAAATATGATTCCACAAGTGTCAACAAAACACTTTATTCTAAACTTGCTAATAACAAAATGATTCACTTCGTATCTGGAGAAAGTTTTGTTCTCACAAAAACATCTGGACGAAAAAAAGTTAGTTTAAAGATTGAAATACGAAAGATGAATATAATTTCTAACAGCGTTCAAGTTTTACTTGGAACAGCTGAATTAACAATCTATATGTTAGATCAAATGTACGATTTGGAACAAGTCGCGCAAATAGATGTATCGGAGGGCCAAAGAAAGGACTCAAACATAGTATTGGATCGAGTGATTACAAAAACGACACGGTCCATAAGTTTGTTTATTTCAAGTCGTAATGACTACAAACTTTACATTCTCAACTTGCTTGTGCCTTATAAAGGTTTGAAGCACTTTAGAAAAAATGGACTTTTATTGAGAATAAAAACCAAAACACTTAAAGCAAATAATTTAATTGCTGCTATTTCGAAATTTTGGTATACTTTAAATTCAAATTTTAACGGCGGTTTAGAAATACACCAGGATTCAGAGAGATTAGATCACTGTCAATATTTTCGTCTTTTAAAGGACATTGGCCACAAAACAGCAGACACTTGGGAGATGACATGTGTTTATATTTTACTGCGAAACAAATTTAATCATACACTCTCAATTAAACCATTTTTAAACCTAAATCGCTTATACACCCACGTTTTCATTGGAAGACTCAGCATATCACAAGGCGACCATATAATGGGGCATGGCGTCCTTGCCAAACATCTAATATACCGAATTATTCTCAGATCTGAAGCTTTCTGGACATCGAAAGCTTTTAATGCTTTATGGAAATCTATGGACTGGATATCCTGGTTAACATTCGTATTTGCCAATGTTTTGTTCATGATAATTCTGTATTTGAGTAATGTTCCAGTTGCTTGGTTGGTACTAGTGGCTGAAGTTCTCGAGAAAGGCTTTTCAATAGGAAAAACGTACACAAATATTGCTATTCCTTTACTTTTATGGATCTTTGCTAATATTGCAATGAGGCAAATGTATACATCTGATATGGTTTCTAGCTTAGCCAAGCAACCAGAACCAAACGTTCCTGGTAATCTAAGCGAGCTGTTAAAAGTTCGAAAAAGATTACCTTTGTTGTCTCATAAATATGGCAGTAATTTTTCGAAGGTATATTTACAAATAAATGCCAAATATACCAGTAAGCAAACAAAACTACTTTATCGCCAACTTGA
>JAQFZG010005200.1:0-10671 GCA_034695465.1 Entomobrya nicoleti
CTCTCCGAATAACCAATCGAATAACATGTGTATTTCACTTCGTTCATTTATTCGATTGCATACATAATATTTTACATATAACGATACTTTCAAACAAACTGAATACAAGCCTGTTGTAAGTCCTAATTTTAATTTCCTGCCTCATTTTAGATTTCCGTTGGAAACCGTTTTGATTGTAATTCCCCTGAAAAAGTTAACTGCCCTAAAATATTTTTTCTTGCAAAAATATTCCAGAATTTTTCCACAAAAAAACAAAACAATTTTGATCATGTGAAATGTACAGTGAGCCAAATATGAATGGAACAAAAGGATAGACAATTTCTGTCGCTTTTAAAATATTCTGCATAAAATATGTTTGCTTGGATAATATGTTCATAATATCTATGAATTATTCGCTGAAAATATAGTTATATATCCACAAATGTTCCTTTAACATGCAATAGGAAAAGAGGAAGGTTTGATTACGTGGTTCGAATAGGTTGTCGTCTCAATTTGGTTGGTTATACAAACAATACGTTATATCAACAATTAAAAATTAATTTTGCGATTAATCTATATTTTCGACTGAGTCCATCTAAGCTTAGCTAAGATTTTGCATTGATAAAAATCCAACTACTGCTTTGCATTATGCGGAGAAAGGATTATAAATTACTATTACGAAATACGTAGGGGATTATGGATAAATATTGCCACTTTTATTTTTTTTGCAGTTACGACAGTAGACAAAGATCGGACTTTGTGTTATTACCAAACAATAGCCCATACTTTAACTTTAATGTTTGATCAAATACTTGGTTACATGTATTTGTATTTAGTAGTAGTGGTTTGATTTGTAAAAATGGGCAAAATGCTATTTTCGCCTAATTTTTGGTGCTTAGTTTTTTGAATTGCTGTAAAAGATTGATTCATTGGAATTGAATCAAAGTTTTGATCGTAAGTATATTGTTTTGACTGCGTGCTTCTGCTGCAGTAAGTGTTTTGCCAAAAAAAAAGTCGGCCTTGTTCAAAATTAACACGGTATGATTCTCGTTAAATTTTGATTTGGCGAATTCTTAGTCCATATACTGACAAGACTAATAAAGGCCTCTCGTATATCAAATGAAATCGCGTACCGTCGTATTCAATTAGATTATAATATTACCCATTAAAATTACTACTATTCACTTAGCACAATTTGATATTTGATTCACTGCTCTTGTTAGAAATCACATCAATCTTTCAAATTTTTTGGCTATTTTAATAATCTTTAAGGGAGATTTTCATTTAACCTTTTTAAATATTTATAAAAGAGTTGGTAAATAGCGGGCAGCATTTTATAATTTTCTAAAAAGGAAAAATTTTGTACATGAGATGACTGAAAAATATTAAAAGCTTAGTCAAAACAGAAGTCGAAAGTTTGGATATTATTTTTACAAGGACTTTCCTTGCATGGATTAGTCCAATGAATATTTTGCCCTTGAACTTATAGATATGTATAGCTACGGCCATATATTTTGGTGCACATTTAAGTTAGACCTTTGGCGATCTTGTGGTACTAACATTAAGTCAATACGTCCACTACTGCTGTAATTATTTATGACCAAATGTGGCCATACTTATCCATAATCCCCTACGTATTATCGTTATGAAAAAATATAACATATTGAAATCAGCAAAACATGTTTTTTCTCTTACCAGGTGTATGCTAACCACAAACCAACATTCAAAAAATGAGATATACGTAAGCTTATAAGTGGCTAATAAATTATAGATTTGAAAAAGCGGGCCAATTTTTATGCCCAGTTTTTATTGAAATGGAAGCGTTAAATGTATTCGATATTAAATATTTTATTCTTGTAGCGATTCCATAACTAGGCTTAGAGTGGACATGACTGCATTACGTTTTTAATATATGCCCAATAAAAATATGTTTAGGTAAGTCAAATATTGCGGTTTAGGTAAACCAAACGAGCTTGTTTTCGTCTCACAGCTCATATTTTGTAGAAATTATTCATTTCATGCTTCGTGTCAATTTTTATGCGCTTTATGTATTTTATGGTTAGATTGCGATATCGTCCACTTTAAGCTTATCTCTATAGTCACTACAAAAACAAAATATGCAATATCAAATATATTTGCGACTTCCATTCTTAAAAAATGCTTATACTTGCCCGGTTTTGCTATAAAAATTATCTCTGGTTTGCCCTCTTTGTTTCTAATTAATCATTGATGGTTTTCCACCTTTGTTAGCTTATGTATTGGCTCTAAAGTTAATATATACACTAAAAGAGCGAGACATTTCTGATGTGTTTCTCTTGATAAATTTTTTTCCAGCGCGATTATATTTCGTAATAGATATTTCTAAGTCTTTTATCGCCTAATGCAAAAACTTTGCCTAACCAGATCATCGAATTTCATTTTGCAAATTTAAACTCCTCTAGCAGGCATATTTAAAAAAATTAAAGCGCTAAAAAGGCAAGTAAGAGTATCAAATGAAAATATGTTTGCCTACCTGTAGTAAGCTTTCTATTTGCAATGAGTATCAACAACAATTTATACGTTACTGTGCATGGTGGTTCTTTTGGTGCATACATATTTTCATACTTACTTACAGTTGCTTATATATCATTAAAACACCACGTTTTTCACTCAAAATCGGTCATATCTTTTGTGCAAATTTGAATTTCAAAATTTCAAACTAAATCTAGAACGTTTAATTTCCTTTCGATTGACACCTTGGTTACCACACGGTATTTAAGGTCCAAGCAGTAGGGCTTAATGTCCATAACTCTTATGTTGTTATTAATATTTCAATACAAGTCAATGTAAATTACGCAAAAGGATTTTTGTAAAGTGGATGAAGAAGTAGATCTTCAGTGTCCAATATCCAGGAAATATGTGGCTTTTATTTGGTTTCGGAAAAACCAAAATGTTGGTGTCGTAATCGACATTTGTAATGCCACAAAAACAATTGTACTTTAAAAAATGAGTTATTGGTTGACTTAAAAGTGTATATACTTGAAAAATGTAAGTGAAAACCTTGAGGGATATAAATTCTGGGGACATTTTGCCAATTTTTATTTTAAAAATCTAAGTCGTATTTTCAAACTGGAACTCATAATTGGAGCCCGTTGAATTTCAAGATGTCTTTAATAATTAAAACTAGGGTTAAAATGCAATTGAAAATGTCTGAAAGTATTACAATGGGGAGCTAAAGTAACAATAATAGTAATCCAATATAAAATCTTGGTTTTATTTCATTGATTGGTCTTCACGTTACTGGAATAGCGTCTATTATATTTGAAAATAAGAGCAGCAAGTGATTTTAAAAATATGCAAGCACAATGTCGTACTGTAAATTTAAAACAAAAGTGGTGTGTTTTAAACTTGTTTACCATAAAGCTAAAATACGGATTCGGTTTGTTAGTAGACCTAATTTTAGACGTGTACAAGTTATACAATCAAGTTAATCAATTCTATGGAAAACTTATAAATATTTTACGATACAAAAATAGTCTAAATATATAGCTCATAACTAACATGTTTTCAGAATTTACAAAAATGTAATTAGTTGTATAAAACTTTATGCTTTTGTTCAGAGAAATAGGAATTGTACACACTTGTAAAAATAAATAGCTTACTAAAACATGCAAAATACATAAAACTTTTGATTTTGTTGACAAAAAAATGATTGGTTTTATACCAAATGAATAATATAAAAGTAAAATCAGCCAAGAAAAACAACTTGAATAATGTGAATATATCATATTTATTATTGACATTTTCAATATTTAGTATTTATTACTATTTTCTCTCATTCATTTTATCAAACAAACTATGGCTTGATTTGTGTATAGATATATGCTACTTTATCTTACGGGAGTATATTTGTAATTCTGCCAACTTAGTTTATCATGATTTTCACTATTTATCGATTTCAGTTCATATAAAATAATTCTACATATTTACACAAATAATATAACTTGAAAAATTAATGTAAGTCTTGTAATTGTCTTATATACTATTATTCATAGAACATTAATAAACCTGACAAACCCAAAATCCTCTGACCAGTTTATGCGATGCCATCAATGTGCCACATTATTTATGCACACACCTCTATAATTTTCGTATATGGTTTTGACGTTTCCTATCATTAACAATTAATAAGATCTGAAAGACAATAATCAATATTTCAAGAAAAATGAGTAAATAAATTAAACAAAAATAAATATGCCTATTATTTTTCAAACTTGTCCTTCGACTGACTCCACAGTTCAATATTTGGATTATAACGAAAAGCCATCAGTACATCAAATAGTCAGCATGGAACCATTTCTTGAGAAACTATTTTCCCTATTTTATTTTCTACTAGCATTCCCATACAAAATAAAATGGGAACCTGGATTCCGCTCAAAATTTTCTCTAGAACAAATGAAGCCACATTTTATTATGTGGGTTTTATCCTGCTTTGTGTGCTTGCTTCATTTTTTGATTTCTTTTATTTCTTTAGTGTATCTAGCCCCACAATATGTACACAGAAATCAATTCGACAAACTTTCATTTCATAATTTGTGGACATTATTTGCTCTAAATTTCCTGAATCATCAAATGCCCCATTTACAAAGCCGACACGAAGTAGTGCAGCTTGGAAATGGTATGGTCAATTTTCTGAAGCAACTTGAGCGTGGTAAGTATAAAAAAACTAAGCATTTATATTTCATCCTGTTTAAAAATATATGTGACAGGGTAAGAGAAAAGGGACAATAAGGAAAAAAATGTCGGTTTGCAATTTTTCCAAGTTACATTACATTTTTGAAAACAACTAATCAAACTTCGTAAAATCACTAACGGTCATTTTTTTCAATGGTCCCTTTCTATCGCACTATCACATATGCATATCTTTTAGATACATTTGGACGCAAATCGTTTACAAGATCGGAAACTACTAGAACGCGGATAATGGCTGTCTTCTCTTTTCAATTCGTTTCTGCAAGTTTTGTTGTTATTGTAATTATTTACTACTTTCGAAAGGAATATTGGCAACTGGGATCCTATTTCTATCGACTAGTTCTACTTGCGAGTAGCTCATCAGAATCAAATGATTTACTTGCGTCACTAGTATCGATCATGATTGATCTCTGGATTTATTTTCACATTGGAGGGAGCTTGATGTTTTCATTTCATTTGAATCTGTGCTATATGCACACCTTTAAAACCACTGTAAGTCTAATAATTTCGGGAAAAACTAACATGAAGTTTGGTTCAAATTTTAAACAACTGAAAACCAATTTGTTAGTTTACTCTAAACTTCGGATTTTGACAACCGTGTTTAACCAGGTTTACGGTAAACTATATATTCCGTTTACAAAAACATTCCTAAGCATGTTAATTACTGTTGGGGTTCTAATTAGTGTGAGAATTGCACCCAAAAGTAATCTTGTAGTTTGTATGTTTGGTTTAGTGCTTGTTCTATTTGTTCCAATAATGTTATGTGCATTTATTATGTTCACTGCAATGGTAAACGAGTATAGTCAAAAATTTAAGCGATTTCTTATTAATGCAAGTTTTCATGGTAAATTAGAAAGGAGATTGGTTAAAGCTTTTAGAGTGGAGGCAGTAATGAGTGGAGAATTGTATCAAATTACTAGAATGACTTGTCTTACAGTTTTGGGTTTGTTGTCAAATGTATGTGGAAGTCTGTTAATTAGTATAAAAATCTAATGCATGTATATATCATTGCATTTAAATATACGTATTATGTATAAATGTTACATAAGACCTATCAGTTGTAGTGACCTTGATAGCAAAATAATTAAGGATGGGTGTAACATTGTTTGGCAGTAGGGGATATGAAAAATTATAGGAATTATTATAACTTTGAATTATTGATGCGAGAAACGTATAACGTGAATTGATTTATTGGTTTTTCTGAGGATTTATGCAGCGGTTTAAATATTTTCAATGAAACTATTAAGTCAGTACTAATTTTCCATAGTATGTTGTTTGAACTTTGCAATACTGAATCTTTTTTCTAGATTATTCAATAACTTAAGAACATATCTTTCACCACCCCGATGACTCTCGTAAAGTATTCTTTTAGATTCAGTATAATGGTAAACTCTGACAAAATTCTAGTGTTTTTTTATTTCTCTGGTCTAAAAATTTAATATCACACATTTAAGTATATACTAATTACATAAACTTTGCACCCCACAATAAACTAACAAATACTTACAAAGTATTTGAATTTTTTTATATTGGTAACTTTTGTGAAAAGTTGTCGTACAAAATGTTTTGCAATAGAAGTTTAATTAATTAAAATGCTAACCAATTCAGTTTTAAGTTTGGTTCCCCTTTCAATTCAGTTTTATATAATATTTTTATTTCATTATGGTTTAAGAATTTGCAGTCTAAGCCCAAGTGTCTACACAGACACTTTTGAAAAAAATTAATTAATTAATATAATCTATATAAAATAATATTTAATAATTATAATCTATATTTGTAGCGCAAATATGTTTTCACTATTTTAACATAACAAAAACCCCAACTTAGCATGTTATAATTTTATCATTTTTATGTGTGCTAACGTAAATGTATGTTTGTGGTACGCCTGACCCTGTATTTTGTGTCTGGTTTTAATAAACAAATGGCATTTATACAAGTTCATATTTGTACAACACACATACTTTCTGGAGCAGTTTAGTTTTATATACCTATTAGTCTTTTTACTCAGCTTATCATGTTATGATTCAGCAAAACCACAATATTTTTACGTTGCCACGTATCCTATCATATGTATTCAGTTATTATTGCAGCAGATTTAGTTATTTTATTTTTAAATTTAGGATATTTTTTGGGTAAGTCGACTGATGACAAACCGTACAAGTATGAATACAAAATGTTAAGTAAATTGTTATTGCGTATAAGAACAAGCAGCAATTATAACGTATATAGAGTTCATATAATATCGAGAAATGTTGACTATGTATACAAATATACGTCCAATGAATTATTTCATCATTTATCATGTTGGCGAACGCAGACTGCCGGGAAGCGAAGCCACCGGAATAATATAAAACGTTTATTTGAATGAATGTAGTATTGTGATTGGCTGGGAGCTCGATCCCATATTTTGTATGTATTTCTGCTCGTTCCTTCTGAACGTTTTATTTATCTATAATTAGTATGTAGGAATTACGTAGTTTTTAGTCTCTTTGTCTGTGTAAAAGAGAGATAGGTATAGTCAGTCTTGAGCGATGAGGGAGGAAGGAAGTGTGAGTTGAGACGAGCTCAAGTGAAGTAGTGTTTTCTCTGTCACGTAATTGTGAGGAGAATGATTTTATTGTTAACTGCCAATCTAATTAATTGAGCAGATTACCGAGCTGTACAACAATTGTTAGCTTTGTCAATTAACCTAGGAAATAAATATAGTTAATTGAAATTAGCAGTTTTGCCAACAGTCCTCGACTAGGAATATTTTGGAACATCAGTAAAAAATATTCTATATGTTGCATAAGGCATCAATTTGCGAACCAGGGCTCTACTCAGCAACATATCTCTTAATATAGATGCTGAAAACCTACACCTCTAACTTACGACAAGTTTCACCGCTATTTATTCGAGCCATTATACGTAGAAGCATACATTAAAAACAAAGCACTATTGTTCTTTGAAGTCTATCACTTCAATGATAGCTTAAAACCCTTTTTATTGGTTATGTGAAACCGAACAATCATAATGTATGATAAAATACGACAAACGATATTATTAATTTAATTGTCAAAACATATGGTTCCATAATTCAGTCAAAATTGTTCGGTAATAATTTTTCACGTTTTACAAAGCATATATTAACTAATAATTTAACAATACCATTTCAGCAAAGAATAATATTTTTTGACTAATTTTTTACTCCAACTAGTATTTAAATTAGATTCAATTTGAGTTATTTCCTAAAAAACTGTAAAACAACTGCATACTCTCCTTAGAGTTTATGATCAAATAACACATTAGCAAATTTTGGCTTTTTATAAGTTTAAATCTCCACCAACATGGCAGACACAGACGACTTAGGACCAGTTATTGAAATCACGGGAACAAAAATTTACTACTTCCCCGAACAAAACATTGGACTAGGTGCAACATCAATGGTTTACCAAGGTTACTTCGGAAATAGTAAGTTAAAAGTTGCAGTGAAAAAGATAGAACCCGAATTCACTGATGTTCATGAAAACGAACTTAAAATATGGCAACATTTACTCAAAGTGAAAACTGACTCAAATGTTAACGTAGTGAGGTTATTTGATTGGACAAAGGTTAATAAAAAGGACCTCATTAAAGGCTTAAAAACAAGCTATGTTTTTGCCATGGAACTTGCCAATTGTAATCTAAGAGAATATGTTCATTCCAACCTGCAAGCTAATTTGAATGCATTAAAATCTATTTGTCAAGACGCTGCAAAAGGGTTACATTTTCTTCACAAAAACGACATATTGCACAGGGACCTTAAGCCTGAAAACGTACTACTTTTTATCAAAGGAAACATAATTGTTGCAAAACTAGGAGACTTTGGTGTAAGTCGTCTTATGACAAATCACACAAGCACTAATGCAACTGGACGAGGTACAGAAGTTTGGATGTCCCCAGAAGCCATTAAATCCATGCACAAAGGAGAAACATTCAAGAATACTACATACATGGATATATTTTCTTTGGGAATGACAATATACTTTACACTGTCCCGTGGAAAACATCCATTTGAAAAGAGTAGCAAATATTTAAGTTTTCCTTTGATGAATATCACTGATCCAGATTTACAGCCACCACTACTCTACAATTTACCATTGCACAATGAGAACTCTTTACTTTTGTGGATGATGACAAAAGAACAATCCAAGCGCCCCAATATTCACCAAGTGCTAAATCATCCAACATTTTGGGACAGTAGAAAATGTCTCAAATTTTTATGCAGTCTCACAAGAGCAATAAGTGATCAAGCCAATAAAAAAGTATGCCATATCATTAACAACAAATACAAATCGTTTTATGAAACAACTTCCCAAACTAAATTCGATTGGTTTTGTATAGTTGACCAACGACTATTGCGGCGAGTTAGTAAGGGTAAAAAAGTGTACACTAAGGATTCCCTACTTTCGTTACTGGAGCTGATCAGAGACAAACGAGAACATTATAACGACATGCTTCCCAATTTAAGAAATGAGCGGTTCAATGGCGAGAACGGAAAGTTCTCGGAATTTAAATACGCGGAATACTTTTTAAAATTCTTTCCAGAGATAATTGGCTTCCTGTTTGAAATACTGGTCCAGGAAAACGAATTATTTGGTTCTTTGGAAGAAGATTATTTCCAAGATTACAAAACCGTCCATTTTCAAGCTATGTCGACCCATCCTCTCTGTTGCAACACTGAGGGTAGCACATATGATAGCGCATCCGAACGAGATAATTTAAACTGGTACAAAAATATAACTCGAAATCAATCTATGATTAAAATATATACATGCAGAATTTGATATATTTAAATAACTTAAACATTTAAAATATTTTGCTAGGACAGCCCAAAGGGAGCCTATCGGACTCGATATTCTGCCAACAATAAAGAACATTGCGTTGTTTCTTTTTGGAAAATATTGTGAAAAATACCCAAACTCGGGAAACTTTATTTTGAAAACTTTTCGTTTTACTCAATACTGTCTCAATCCTTTTATTCAAGAGTTACAATTACTAGGTCAGTTAGTTTTGTATGGTTTCTTTATATATCTTCTTTTCGAGATCATTTTCCGGTTACAATCTTTTCAAACCACAATTCGATTTAGTTATTCCAATTCTCAAGACTATTCAACATCACTTCCAAATACTTCGTTTAAGGTGCACTCTGTCTTAAACGGTTCTCCAGAATTGACAACAATTGATGTTTGTGCTCTTTGGTTGTCATTTTTCCTGATAACGATTCATGCCGATAAGTCAAAATATTGGGCTCCGGTTGAAAACATGTTTAACTCCATCCGGCATCAAAATAGAAATACACCCATATTAGCCAAACAACGTTTCAAATTTTATGAGTATACCTTATTTTATATTTTAAAATTTATAGCACGTTTCTTGATGTGCTCACTGGTCATTTTCTTATTGCTGTACGTAATTGTTGATCTTGCTATTAATACGATTAGTCATCGAGTTCTTCCGTTTGCTGTTGAAGTACATACTGAGAAACTTATGGATATGAATGAAAAAATACGTATACGTGAAGCACGTTTAGAATGATTTTGTATATGATTTACTGACGTACAAACGATAATATTTTTTATGTTTTGTGCATTGTTTTGTAGTATAAATTACAGGTCTACATAGTAAAAAAATGTTATTTGTCATTGCAATTATTCGTGTATCTTTGCTGGCGATATTTAGCTATTTAGTGTGTCATGTTAATATTTGTTGTTCGTTTGTACTACAAGATATAGAAAAGTATGTAACAGCTAAAATTTAGGGTACCGCAAAACGTATATAATATTACCAATGATTAGGGTTTTTGTCGAAATGATTTTAGTTTAGCCAAACACGCCACATTTTTTACATTGCGGTTTGTTAATTGAACAAGTCATGACAAGTCATGAAAATGAGTACGTAGATGAATGTATATGCATCGCATTTTTCTTTGTTCGCCCCACG
>JAQFZG010005201.1:0-10670 GCA_034695465.1 Entomobrya nicoleti
AGGTTGCATCGGGAATAAACGTCCGGAGCAAATTGTGCTTGACTACGTTGTTGACTTGGCCAACTTGTCGGAATCTCAAGGAGTTCCATACTTTATTACAACTTGGTTGTCTGATCTCACTCACGACAATGTCAACAATGTGCAACACTTAGATTCACTGTTATCAGACACACTGTTAAAATTACAAAGGGAAGGATTGTTAGACAATACTCTATTGTTTGTAATGAGTGATCATGGTTATCGCTTTGCGGATGTGAGGGTAACAAAATCCGGCTGGTACGAGGATAAATTACCTGCAATGTTTATAAAATTACCGGGCTCGGTTACCATTAAACAGTCACAATGGATTGGCGTTCTTAAATTTAATTCAAGGTGGGTAAATTGCTAGTTACCATGCTAACAGTATAAGAAAAGTTTTGCGCATTTTGTTTTCAGGATTAGATAATAACAGCTTAATTGTTTCGAAATTTAAGGCAGTTGACAACACCATTTGATATTCATGCAACACTTAAACAAATGCTCAACATCATTTCCATGACAAAAAGCATTGTATCTCAATCAACCCCGACAATGGTATCATCAACAATTGTTCCAAAATCTAACTTATTTCGGGGTCTCAGCCTTTTAAACAACCTGCCAGTTCGTTCTTGTGAGGAAGCTGGAATACCCAAAGAATACTGTGCCTGCACCCTACCAGTGGAATACACCAAAAATCTCACAATAATTCGTATGGCTGCTGAAGCAGTTGTTCAAAATATAAATTCGGAGCTACCTTTAGTATGTGCACAGCTTAAAGTAGCATCAGTAATTGCTGCCGCCACCGTAAACTATACAAAGGATACAGAGAGCGAACGTAATAAAAATCTTATGGTTAATTTTCTGGTTTCGTTAACTACGGATCCAGGAAATTTTCGATATGAAGCGTTGGTAGAGTTTAATAGTGCTGCAGGGAAATTTTCTTGGGTTAATAATATATTAAGTACAAATTTAAAAAGTAGGAGTACAGATTGTCTTACATATAAACAAGCATCCTTCGAGCTGAAGTGCTATTGCAAGAAATCGATATTCAATTTATAACCAATTACTTAATTACTGATCGTATTGATTAAAAAATGTTTCTAAACAGCAAGAATCAAATATCAAAGTAAAGTGAATCGATTTATTGCGACAAATTTTTATACTAATTGAAGTATTACAGTATACTTAAACATTTTACAAGACCGTTGTAACTTTAAAACCAATATATTTAAATGTACTTGCAATTTATAAGTTATAAATACACTCGTGTGTTGTCTCGAATATCAGATTGAATGTATTTACAGTAATTACAGATATTTTTGTTGGAATTTCATATTTTAAACGATATTTTATATTTATTGTTTACGATGTTCACAACTATTCTTTAACTATTTAATATCCACTCAATACAAACTTAAAATAAGTTATTATAGATAATAGAGACTTGTGTAAGCAAACAAAAACAATGTTTATCTATCCAAAAACTTCGAACAAATAACTAAAGCCACTTTAATTTTTTATTATTGGAAGAGTGACGAGTCTCAATGACATTGTAAATTTGGATTAAAATTGACCTGGTAATTTCAGTATAACTAATATAAATTACAATTTTACCAAATAGTAGTTAATGCTATTGATTTCTATGTACTTAGCAATACTAAAATAATATTTGTATTCATAATTCATATTGGTAATGCAATTTAATCTTACTTGACCTTAGCCTAAACTAGTAAGAGTACGATGCATTAAAAAATTAATGATTGTCACTACAATTAAACCTTATTGTTAGAGCAAAATATTGTTATATATAAAGTTTGAATATGTTGACAGAACTATGTATTTAAAAAAATACCTAATATATGTACCTAAAAATATCTATATGCTGTGCTCCCATTACAATGATAGAAATAATATAAACTAATTAAATAACGCAACGCTTTTTGCATTCAGCATGCGGCTGTTAGGCAACCAGTCTACTTAAATGTGTTCGTAGGTCCCTACGGGTTAACTTTAAGTATATAACTTACTTTTATTACTAATGCATTATTTGCAATTGAATTCGCCCACATTTGTGGGTATTAATTCCTCCTCCTTAAACTCGTACACTGCACCATCATCTCCCCACAGTTTTGGTTTTTTAATACTACTAATAACACTTTCGAGGTGTTCATTAAGATACGATATAAATGGTTCTTTGTAGGAAAATCCCAAATAAAAGTCACTAGTGTCGCCTTGATCACTAATGCAAAAATGTTTTACAAGGTTGGAAGTCGATGTTTTGTGAATATTTTTAACTTGCAAAATTGCTTTTACAATGTTAATTGTTGACACAGTTCGATGACGTTGGTACATCGAATGACAACCATCGATAAAAATATGCGGATTTACTAACATACCTTGTGTAAAGCGTAGTAAAAGATCGTTTGAAGTTAAGTAGCTGCTATCCTTCACAATCACAGGAAATGTCCATCTGCCATTATGGAACAATCCCTCGCCCGATGATGCTCGATCAACAAAATTCTCTGATAACAATAACTTGCATTCATATGGAATTTCATTATCTTCGCGCAAGCCATACTTTTCATGAATACACTTAACTAAATTAATTACTTTTTGTATCTTGTCCTCTTCAACTTTTTCCACTACGAACACTATATCTAAATCTGAGCTAGGCTGTGCCATGCGGTATGCATAAGAACCATAAATTAACACGTAAAACTTTTGCAGATGGCGAAGCTCTACGCTGCAAAAATTGCGAATAATTTTTGTTATTTCTGATATTCTCGAATGAATGGATTCGGTACTTAGGTGATTTTTTATAACGATATCTTCTTTTCTTGTTGATACATGAGCAATGCAACCAGCTGAATTGTTACATAAGAAGCCAAAATGGTTGTCAATTAATGCTAAGAAGCTTGTAGAATTTCCGTCGGGACAAATATTTTTTATGTCTGTACTTATACAGTTCGACATTCTACAAACCAAGTCTCGTAAATTAAATAGGGTAGAATAGGCATGCAACAACAATATATCAATTGTCTGCATGGGGCCTAATTTTTTAAAGAATGACTCCCCTATGGACGTGTTGTAACTGTTACTCAAAAACGCAGCGTACGCAAACACAATATCTCCTGCTAAAAATGAAAACATATCTGGGTAAAATAAATTGTGATCAGTGTCAACCATCAAGTGAGAAAAATCAAAATTATAAGGAATTAATACCGATTTACTGATATTAAATCTCTGTTGTATAGTAGACCCGCTTAGAAAATTCTCAAGCTGAGCAATTTTACAAGTCACCACACTTTTTTGATTATGGACTAATCTCACGGTTTCATTTTTCAAATTATGAAGGATATTGGAAATTACGCTTGACCACTTTTGGTCGTTTCCATAACCTCCACTTTTAAAGGAACCGAATCCAGTTGTGTTTGTTTGAGCACATAAATTAATGAAAGACGAAACTTGCAATGCGATATGATTTGATGATAACTGACTTGTAAACCTCATCGATTGATTTGATAAAACGTCGAAAGTCTTATTTGATTGATGCTTGCTGCATTTAAAATATATATGTGAGGAAGGAGGTAGGTTTCTGAAAATCCATAACTCAATGCTTGAATCATAGGTAACATTTAGAGCATAGGTCTCAAAAGATCTAGCCAAAATCGATTGATTTCCTATTGACAAATCTTTACCCAAACTTATTTTCTCATTTTTGGAATTAATATCCATGGTTGGATAATCTGACAAACCTTGAACTTTTAATTGCTGCTGTGAATTACTTTGAATTAAACTGGGCTGACTTTGAATTTCAAACCATTTTTTTTGCCCACTTTCTCTTACAACTTTCAGCATTTCTTTTAGGTTTGTTTCGGTTAATATTGGGTTTCCGCTCATAAAACGTAACGGACGTAATAAAACTTCCTCTCCGAATCCGAAAATATTGCATGAGTCAGGAATTTCAAAATTATGAAGCCATATTGATCCATCTTCAAGAAGATGCTTTTGAATTTGGGTGTTCAAACAATTCCACTTGCCTATATTTTCCTTACTTGGCTTTGTAGAATCTGGAATATACATGAACATTACAGAATTGATATGAACTTTAGGGTTTATAAGCTTAAAGTCTGATGATTGTCCAATGAGGTTTGCAAGATTAACAGCCAAGTCGCACCTGTTTTCAATCATACGCCCTATTCCGTTACGCCCCATATGCTTTAGAAGCATAAAAAGTTTCAAAGAGTTAAACGCCCTACTGCCGTAAAGAGGTGTAATTTGACCATAACTGTGTTTTTCACCCATAATAATATCTTCAGGGTGTTTTATAGAATCTAACCTGCTAACATCTCTTACTAAGATAACGCTTATTGTGTATGGTAACGTAAGTACCTTGTGAGGATCGAAAGTAATGCTGTCTGCTAAATTAATTCCCTTCAGCTTATCTTTCAGTCGTTCTGAAAAAAGAAGCTGAGTTCCATGACATCCGTCAATATGAAGCCAAATACTAAAACGATCACAAATTTTTCGCAAATCTATGAAATTGTCGCACGTCATAGACCTAGAGTCCCCTGCATATGCTGTAATCGATACAACCCTAGTCCCATTTGAAGCAAAGATTTCAAGCTGAGTTTTGAGCACCTCAAGGTCGTACATAAAGTTCTTTGTTTTTGCTTTGAAAACGTGTTGTGTTCCAAGACCTAGCCACCCAATAGACAATCTTGAGCTGTAGTGATCAATACCTTCAGGAACAATGTAAACATACTGAAAGTTTGTGTTGTGGATGCCTTTTTGCATTGCCATCGGAAACGCCTTTTCTCGAGCTAAGAGCATAGCTATTGTGTTGCTCGCAACACCCCCTGATGTGACAAATCCTCCAACGTCATGAGGTACATTTAAAGAGTCTTTTCTTGGATAGCCAACAAGTTCTCGTAGCCATGATATTACAAGCATTTCAATTATGGTTCCCATTGGAGAGCAAGGAGACCAATTAATAAGGTTTTGATTGATAAAATTGGACAAAATAGCCCCGCCTAATCCAGCAATTGAATTGCCAGAATCTGGAAATGCCATTGCATTCGGGGAGGAGAAGTTCGTACTGAACGGAAGAACTTTCTCCTCAATAAAATCTAGAAGTTCTCGGAATCGCATTCCTGTCTCCGGAATGTCTTCATTAACTAAAGCAAAAAGTTCTTCAAATGTTTTATGGTCCAAAATTTTTGAGCGAAGCTTGAAATTCATTCCAATCTCAACACATCTATTGAAAACTTCTCTGGCCTCATCCTTGGTTTCATCGCACAAGTGAGATCCTTGGCGGTCGTCTTCCATGTTTACTGAAGGTTTTAAACAAAAGAATTAATACATTAAATAAAGGATTTCATAATACAACTTGAGAAACATTTCCAAACTAACGAGCGTGGCATTAATTTATATGAAACAACAGATATTTGCAGTTGAACTAAAATGTTTCCAAAAAAGTGAGAGCATTCGAATCATTTCTGTGAAAAATGAAAAAATCGCTCAGGCTAACAAATAGCTTAAATTTGCGAGACAATTTTTGAGTAATAAATTACTTTTACGATCCTTGTTCAATTATATTCATCACTTTTAGTATTTTATCGAATATTTTTTGAAATAAGAATCTACATATTTACCTATTACTTTCAGCTAGAATTATACGATCTGTTTACCATGATTTGGGTCTAAATTGGCGTGATCACGTGACGTTTAATGACTAATATAAACGTATCAACCACACAATACAAAAATGGAAAAGTGTTGGATGTAGACAGTGCGTTCTATGATATGCACTGATATATTGCCAATGCAAAATACATTTTATTGTGTATACCAAAACGAATTTCGTTCGTAAGTTTTCCTATTTTGATTTCGTATAGGGTGATCGACAGACAACATCTTATCATTCCCCCCTAAATGTCACATGTGACCACACCAATTCACACAGATCCTTTAGCTAAGTATTACTTTACCACTGCTCAATTTTTGAACAAAATTTAATTTCTTATTCAATTGCATTTTGTAGAGAGGGTTAAGGAGTACTAGGGCGAGAACAAAAAAAATCTTCTCGATTGTTGGAATTAACAATCGAAAACTGTTAACTTGATTATCCGTACCGATCATTGTTGACAAAAATATCAAAAAGAGGAAATTTTGTACTTTCTAATGATACCAGACTCAAAAAGTTATCAGTAAAGACTATCAGTATGGAATTAATATTTGAAAAATTTCATTTTAACACTTTTGGTGAGTAAAGTTGTCCAATGGTCACTTTTTTAGTGTGGTATCATTAGAAAGAAGAAAATTTCTTTTTATGATATTTTTGTCAAATAATGATACTAATGTATAATCAAGTATATTAACAAAATGTGCAATGTTCACGAAAGGATAAAGACTACATGAGGCGGCGTTGGCGGTTGGTTATATTTTGAAACCACAGTGCATTTGTTTACAAAACGCGACGCGATTTGTTTTTTCTTGCATTCACATACATGATTAGGAAATGAAAGTTCAGTGCGTTTTGTGAGCAAATGCACCGCAGCTTCAAAAAATAACCAACGCCCAACGCTGTCTCATGTAGTCTTTATCCTTTCGGGCACACAATTTGTGTATTTTTGACAGTTTTCGATTTTTAATTCCAACAATTGAGTAGATTATTTGATTTGGCTTAGTACTCCTTAAACTCCTCTACAACTTGCAATTAAAAAAAAAAATTTGTTCAAAAAATTGAGCAGTTGTAAATGAACACTTAGCCAAACTTGCTACGGCTGGATCTGTGTGAATTTACACCCGAATCATTCAGATAATAGATCGTGAAATCCCAGCTCAATGTAATCGTTTTCCTTATGTAATGTTTAATTAGGATGCATTACCCATAGATGTATTTTTAACTACTACACAATAGTCTTCTTGATGTGTTACAAAGTTGTACACTAGTAACTAGAAGTAGTAGTAGTAATTCATCTGTATTTACTTTCTGTTTGGATGTTTTAAATTTTGGTTATAATACAAAATGAATAATGTTTAACTTACCAGTAGCCAACTAGCTATTATAGTGAATCAAATATGGTATATGGTAAAAACAAAGCCCCTATTCTAGCACTAGGCTGTGCCAACAGTATACAAAATACTTATTATTTGTAAACAGAAATTATTAATATGATCACCCATGTATAAGTTCTGAAATTTTTCTCACGAAACTGTTTCTGAAATTTGGAATTAAGCTTAATATATTTAAAAATTCAGTAAAATTGCTGGTATAAGTCGTAAATTAAATTGTTTAAAAAATCGTGCAAATTCAAAGCGGTAACAGCAACCAATCGTGAATAATGCTCATTTAACCAAAAAATGATCTATATATACTCATTTTAAAGTGTTAATTTACAATATTCAAGTATTTCTAACATCTATTTTGCAAAACCAAAATTCTTTTACCTGAAATTGATTTTATTATACGCCCACCTGCTAAGTAATCTTAACAAGATACTATAATCAAGGGTTATAAATGAACTCTTGAACTTTATTTTTCCCGATTAAACATATATAAATATAGATGTGAGCAATAGCAGCCGTCATTGAATGCATCTCGTGGTAAATGACCTAAAGTATGTCTCATCTGAAAGGCGCCGATTGAACTTTTTCTAGTAATTTTTACCTGCATGATTGAAACAACATGATATTTGAACGGCATTTGAACTAATAAGTCAATGCTATACACGAGGTTTCGTGAGACTCTGTGGACGCATTTAAGAGTGTCAAGCGTTTTCCCATAATAAGCTATTTCGAAGTGTCAAAATCAAGTTCACGCTGCAGCTTGCAGCTTTGATCGAGCTGAGACTTATGCGTGGTTATAATTCAATTAAGATCCTCAATTCGCCCACTAGCACTGACTTTTGAAAAATGACTTAAGATGTCGAGCCTCAATTTTAGCGTGGTTTAAGGGAAGCCAAGTGTGGATACGTAAAAGATGCACGTAACGATTTGACTCATGGGAATCTTAAAATTTCCCTTAAACCACGTTGAAATTGAGGATCAACATCTTAAGTCATTTATAAAAGTGAATGTTAGTGGGCGAATTTAAGATATTAATTAAATTATAACCATGACTAAATCTCAGCGCAATCCAAGCTGTAGGTTAAAAATTGAGGCCAGCTCCTTCGTTTTGAATTTCACGAAAACTCGTATACAGTAGTGACATATAATAGTTTAAATACCCTGAAAATATCAGGTACTTTTAATCTTGCTTGAAAAGTTACTTGACCAGTTTAATCGGCCCCTTTAAAATGAGACATACTTTATCTATAAAGTTAACGGATAGTTATAGTGTGATTTTATTATTTGTGAATAGTTTCAACATGCCTGTCTGAATAAGCACTTGTGAAGAGCCAACGGAAGTAACTTGTCACATCAAAATTTAATTAGTTGATTCATTCACATACAAACAATCTACCACTCAAGCACGCGTAGCAGAATAGCAAGCAGTATCACATTTATTTAATCTTGACAAAGTTTTGATACGTGTAAAAGTTTATACATAAAATTACAAAACCAAGGTATTAAGCAAAACAACAGATAAACCAGACAGACAAGGTCCAGGACGAATGTTAAGTATACTTTTTGAACAATGTTACAAAATGTAAACTTTAACATATCAAAAACCCAGAATATTTTACGGTTTTAAATCAGTATCAGGGAGGATATTTAAAACTTTTAATGGAAAATTGCAAAATACTATTATATTTATATATGAAACAATTTGTAATTAGCTCACAAAATCAGCGAGAAAACAAAGTCTAATATGGTGTTACATTTTGAATATTGTAAATTCATGAAAACTTTGGCCACCCCAAGAACCCAAATTGGTCGACGGATTGAGGTCAGGAGCTTAGATTTCATTGTATCAAAGTACTAATACGCAAAGAAAGAAAATGCTGGATGGCTTGCTGCGTCTAGGACGCTCACCTGATTGGCTGGTTCCGGTGAGACTTTAACATGCAACCTGATTGGCTGGATCCGGTGAGACTTTAACATGCAACCTGATTGGCTGGCTCTGGTCAGACTTTAACATGCAACCTTATTGGCTGGCTCCGGTCAGACTTTAACATGCAATGTTCTACTACTCATAGCAGACAATTCGAGCTTACTGCGTGTTCTGTATGAGACACCTCAAGGTACATCATTAATGATAATCCAAGCACTAATATGAGAGGGATCAAGCTGCCTGTTCTTGGACACTTTTTTGTATGTTGGGACACTGAATTTGAATCTGAGGTCAGATTTGAGTTTTGACCTTTACCTCATTCACCAGTGGGGTACTCCAAATCATACAAATTATGTGCCAGCAGGCCGAAACGTGGCCCTAGGTGACTTGAGACGCTGAATTTTAATCTGTCAATTTATCTGTGAGATCGGATTTAAGTTTCGACCTTTTCTACCCAGTTGGAACCCCAAATGTATAATGAAGGGTTATTAAGCTGAAACTCGAAAAAGAGTAATTTGAGACGTGTTAATTTGAATCTGAGGTACTACTTGAGTTTTTACCTTCGTTATTTTTGCATGAGAGTTAAGAAGTGTGTTGGAGTTCGAGAAAGGGTGGGAGTTATGAAAAAGAGCTGGGGCTAGGATGTGAGTCGTTCGGCGTCAGGAAAAGGGCAGGAATTAGGAAGTCCATTGCGGTTACGAAACTGGCGGCGACTGACAACTACAACAGAGATTGACTCACCGACAACAACTTTGTTCTTCGACTTATAATCATTTAATAAGTATGTAATCTACTTAGGGGGACAGTTGGTCAGGGTATATCCTGTAATATTGGAAAAGTGTGACTTGGGAGGAGGGGAGTCCGAAAAACTTTGACATACTTATTGAATGTTACTGCACTTAGATTACATTTACAAATATTAATCATAGTTTTAAAGACCCTTTACCGTTTACCCGCCAAAAAATTGTCTTCGACTGAGTCGAAGACAGCTGGCCTTTACTAGTCATATAATAAACCATGTTATGATATGAATAAATGCAGGTCCCTAAAGTTCTGAGCCTAGGGATCAAATATTAGACCGTGTACATTGGGTCAACTCAAGCAAAATTGGTTAAATTGGTTTAAGCGATTAAAACGGTTTACGGGGTTAAAAATAATCTGCGTTAATTCATCGATTAAACTATAAGATTAAACTGTAATGCAATTAGCATGGCAACAGTTTTAACCCGTAGTCTAGTTTTGTTTGCCATGTCCAAATATGTACTAAGTTAATTTCAATAGACGGTATAATGTTCGGAATCTAAAAAGACATTCAGCACCATTAATTACTGTGTTTTATGATTAAAATAGAACCCTCAACCAACCTCGGTTAAAGTTTAAAATTTTCACCTGTTAACAGATAAACTTATACACTTGAGTTGACCCATTGTAATGGTGTGCCAGTCCTAATCTAGTCGTTGTTGAAATCTGATTTCGAAAATTCCTTATTTCCGTATTTGAGTGAAAGGAGGGGCAGACATACTCACACGGAAACTAAATAAAATGTCTCTCAAGTTGGACGTCGAAAAATAGGTTCTCTAGGGTAACTTTCAACGTAGATCACGATTCTGAATTTACTTTTGTGTAAAACAAAGATTTTAAGGCTCAATTTGTA
>JAQFZG010005202.1:0-10670 GCA_034695465.1 Entomobrya nicoleti
CAATCAACTTAGAAAGAAGCCCACAGGACAGGTTGTCTGTCACCTGAGATTTAATTATTGGAGAGTACCACAACACAAAAAGTTGTATTAGAACTTCTTCGAAGTGGAATTGACAGGCTCTCTGTGTTTTTGCTACTTATTCAATCCAATTTGCGGTAAATCAGGGTTTCAAGCTATTCCTAGAATAGAATTAGTGTTTCTGGACAGGATGGAATTAAGTAATTCAGGTGAATAAAAAAAATAGAAAACAAAGCAAAGTATTGTTTGAAGATAATGTGTATATTATAATGTTGGGCCCTAGGGCCCAACATTTTTGCCAGGTACATGTGTATTTTTTTACAGTGACAAGGTTGTTTGTAAGAAGATAATAGATATTACGATTCCATTAGCGTTAATGAAATAGCGTTATTAAGCCAAAAAATTATTATGAGATATTGGAGTACTTTCTAACATATAAGTTATACAACAAAGTATTAAGGTTCGGGATGTAAAGAGGAAAGGGTTTGTTAAAAAAGTGCTATTTGCACAGGTGAAAAATATTATCTGACTGATATTATCATCTGCGATAGTAATAGAATTTTAATTCTAAGTTAGGTATTTTTGTCTCTCAGCGAATATTAAGAAAATACACAGCTTTACATAAAGGGTAAGGTTAACCACTCACTATTATTACTTCATCAATTATAACGTCGCGTCGTGATTGGCTTTTAGATTTAGTAATGGATAATTTAAGCTTAATTATCAATTTAATGCTAAGTCCAGCAAGTAGCTAATAACAATATGTCTTCCAAGTAAATATAGTTGAACACCAAAGATACATAAGTATGATAAGGTTAAAATGAGCTGTATACGTACATCTTCGAAATAAAATAGAATAAAGCCAAAATCTCACATTCCGATAATGACCACTGAGTCAAGTCAGCATTGAGTCACCAGACCACTGGGGTGGTGTGAAATATCTTTTACGTAAAGTATGAAACGTAATAAAACTGTTAATTCCCTTCCCCCTCGATCCCCAAACTACTCACAGTCCATTTAGACGAAACTATATCATTTTCCACCACTTTCCTTCTTCCAAGCCAGAGACTGAGAAATAAGGGTAAAAGTAGTAAATAAATACTAAACAGTCTTGCAAAGTAAAAAGGGCCAAAAAGAAAATACTAAAAAGTCCCAAAGGATATACTTTTTAAGAAAGTGAAAAAAAGAAAGGCAGCTGAGCATCAGGAAAAGCTCTTCAATGACACCAATCCACAAAATGTTAAAACTCTAGGGAATCCATTAAAAGTCTCGCTATTCATCTTACCCAAACAACCACCATCGTCAGCACGTCTCTCAAGTCAAGTCATGACTATATATATGACACAAAAGGGTTTAGTATTTCAAGTAGTAAAAACTTAACCCTTTCCCCCCAAAAAAGTAATAGCGCGAAAAGAAAGCCATGCGATTACGATTCACACATACGAATGATCTGATGATGATTACAAACGGATATGTGAACATGTAAACACGCTACAAGGCTACAGAAGAGCTATTTTTAAAAAGAAAGGGTTTAAAATGTGTGAAAGATTATATTTATTTATTATCTAAAATGCTTTGCGTGATATTTTTTTTACTGGGATGAGGAAACCATCCCTGTGCTACCACCTTAGCTCACTAGTTTACATTTCTACTTTCATTTTGCAGGGTTCAGTTTCACTTTTTCGTGTTTTTCTATAAAAAAAGCCTTTATACAAGCAAGGAGCAGTTGTCCTTAGTGGTTTAATATGTATTTAGGTACGCAATAATAATGGAGCAGCAAGAGCAGCATTCACTCTCAAAGCTGCTACTTCACTCTGCTTAACGTACCATGAACGTTTTCCAAGAAAAGTTGTTAAACTCCACATGCATCATTTCCAAAATTGTACATTTTAAGTTTCTCCATTTTCTCTACACAAATCCCGTTGAATAGCTGCTACTTTTAAAATTACTGTCATCATATCATCATCTTTAAAATACAACCACCAAGAATGACTCCATATAGTGGTACTGCTCGTTCTTTAACCTTTCCTAGCCTTCAAAAGGTTCTAAAAAAATTTGTGGGCACTTGCTTTCTCCTCACAAATCGTAACACGGCAGCATTTTGGTTTATTATTTGGCTCAAGATTTTCTCTTTCTCCTCACACGGTAATTTCAGTAGTATTTTACTGTGAAGATATTTGTCATTTCGTGTGAATGAGCATCTGGGCATTCAGTAAAAAAAATCTTTTGTGAAAGAGGCCAGGGTAGAAACTAGAAAGTAGAGACACAATTTTTATGACACTTCATCCCAAAATGACAATGAGACAAGAAGAGGCGAGGACGACCTTGCTTGCATGAATGCATACGAAACTACTTTTCGTTTTTACTATTGAGAAAGACAAGGAACAATAAAAATTGCACTATAATTTTGGTTCTCTTGCATATTGTCCTCGCATTTTATGCATCCTTTTAGCATTAAGGTAGAAGTCACGTACACCTCCAATCTCAACCCAAAACAAAACACATTTGAAATGGACATGTAAAACAAACAACATAAAAACCTAATGACTTTTGATTCCTTTTCACAAGATAATGATTCTGACGTAGTGACAGTTAACTGCAAAATTACTCACCGATTTTCATCTTGACTTGACTCACAACGTTTTTAGTATATAACATACATGCAATATATGTGTACATGTTCTATGTTGTGCTCAGTTTCAATCGACATAATCGTCTTCACCATTTAGTCATTGTTAAAACTTTTAATGTCAAATAATTTTGCAGATGAGGACCAAAGACGGGATTACGAGGAAGCAGCAGAAGAAGAAGAAGAAAGTATGGTAATTGCTACAACTATACCGGGTATTAAAAATGGCCTTGTTGGAAGTGGTATTAGAAGCAATAGTGGTAGGTATTGCGAGGGAAGCTCTATTACCACCAACGCTGCCACCACCACCAAAAGTAAACTTCCCTGTCGTCACCACAATAAAAACCAACACCACCACCATCATCACCACCATTCTCCACCAGAAACTCAAAATCAGCATAAACTCCCACCAAACTTTATTCAACATCATCATCTCAATCCCAATTCAAAGGTAAGTGCCTAATAATTATGACCATTTTTTTCTTTGCTCTATCCCTACACGCTCGAGCGTATTGCTTTGCTTTCTTTTGTCTCGAAAAAGAAAATTACGACGAGAATTTTTTGGGTTTACAAAAAAAAAATATCTTACTCCACTTAAAAAAGACTTGTATATAAATAGCGCACTATTTTTTTATTCTGCGTTGTAATTTGAATGCTGATTTATGCAGAAAAATGTACTACCCCAAAAGAATATTAAAAACGCACCCAGAAAAATCCCAATGTTCTCTCCGCGGGTCCGGGTGAATCCCACAATTTTTTTTTTATAAATTCTAGTTTTTTTTCTGAGCAAAAGACATAATATTATCATCTGTATTCACTATTCACCATCCAGTCAGTTTTCTGTGTTGAATGGAAGGAATTAATGTAAAGAAGAGGTTGGGTAAAAAAGAAGCAAAGGTGAATGCTGCGATGCGGGGGAAAATATAGAGAGAATGGCTAGACCTTTGACTTGACTTGAACTTTCTTCGTCATCATTTTCCATTCATTCGTTCGTTCCTCCATGCAAACTCCAGCCCAACTCTTTTTTCTTTACTACCCGCTTGTCTGTTGCCTTAAACTTATTTCTTGAAGGAAAAAAGTGTGAGGGGAATGAAAATGCAAATGTAGGAATCTCAGGCGAAATTTTATTTTTTGAAGAAAAACTTGTGTTTTTACTGCAGTTTCCGCGAAGCATTTCTTTTAAAAGACTAGAAATGATCAGTTTTCCTTTTTTTAATGGCAGCTTTACATGCACATATCATTTGTAGAGCATGAAAATTGTCGATTCTCTTCCAACATCTATCCGAATCCGGTGGTATCTTGTTCAAAATGCCAGTGTAATGTACTATGATAATGTTATCGCAGAAAAAAATCTTTTAGTTTTATTCTTGCCTCGTGGTGGTCTATACCAAGCCAGAGAAAAAGGGTTACAGTTTTGGAAAAGACAATACCTAATTCTAGAATTGCAAGTTTCCTTCCTTTCCTGCTTCCACTCAATAAGGGAAAGGAGTCTACATAAATGTTTGAGGTTAATGATGTGTGAATCTCTAATCGTTTTTCATGATATTTCCCGAACACTCACCTTTGTTTTTTAGCTAGTGCTAACAGAGAAAATGAGAACTGAACATTTATTCGACTTAAAATGTGAAGATTTTCGAAGCATGAATTTATCTTGAAAGCTTAGTTTTAAAAGTATCCCTTAGTCTAAATTGACTAATGTATTAAGTTTAATTTTTATTGGCAAAATGGTGATTTATGTGTGGCATGCAAATACATGAGAATACATTTTTTTTGCATTTTAGTATCCAACATGCATGTAAGTTTTTTTTTTTAGTATGAAACCTTATAAAAGGCTGGATCTGCAACGATCTAGTTTTATCCAGAACAGTTTTGACTTGCTGCTGATATTATAAGGTCAGTGGGTATATGTTGCAGTTGTAGCCTTTTAAGCTGTATTTACCAATTTTCTAACCAAAAGCTATCTTGTTATTTTGCATTTAGGAAATTACGTGCTAGAAAAGATGCTTCGCTTACATGCACATTTTGGTATTTATCGTAACTTTTTACACTGCTGAGCACTGAATGGACTTAATTTTCATTTTCCCTAACTCGTCAAAGAATAAAAAATAATCCTATCTCTTTAACAGTAAGACTATAGGACTAAATCTCTGATTAAGTAGGACACAAGAGGGTAGCTGAGCTGAGCTTAGTAAATGCGTATACGAATAAATTTGTGCAAAAAATATTAAGTAAATCAACCTATTTAGATAATGACAGTCTACTCACGTACTCTACTCTTTTTTCTTGTGTTCATCATCATAATAATCATTTGGGAATTTCGTGGTACATATGTCGTCATTTAACTTTGAAGTAAAAGCTGCACTGTAGGTCTGTTTTTATCTTAGTATAGCCTTTTAATATAACAGTCAATATAGTACATGTACATAAATATAAGTAAAGGCTATGTGTAAAGTTAGCATAATATCGATATAATGTGTCAAGTTAAATTTAAAGAATTTCTTAGCCTTTTAGTTCTCTTTCTCATTTCTTCTAAAGAATCTTTCTTCCCAACACACCTATGGAGTAGTACAGATTTTTCCTTACTTCGTATTATTGTTTTTGAAAGCCAAATTAACCAAACCTGAGCTTCAGCTAAGGTCACATACATATCATTACAGCAAAAAGTCGAAAAAAAGCCAATACAACAACATAGTTAAATTACAACCTTCTGTCAAATTAAGTTACTACTTATGTGTATACTGCTGATTTAAAAATAATAATCAATAATAATTCAATCAATTAGAAACAGTGACAGATGCAATCCTTTCATTAGAAGAGTTGTTGCTTTTCTTACAACGTGCACAATATAATATATTGACTGAATTGCTTCATCTGGCTAGCTGGATTTCCATACTCTAATAGAGACGCTTTTAGCTTTACAAAAGTAACGGACATCCAACAAAATACGATGATTATCACGACAACAAACATCCAACCCACAATTTAAAATCCTCATGGGAAACTTTTGCACCCTATTCGACTAAGCGAAGAAAATAAACTTTACTTGTTGAAGTTCCTGTAAAGGTGGGGGTAATATATTGGTAATTACAAAAATAATGGTCGTGTAGTGAGCCAAAAAATATTGCTATACATGGTATGTATATGTATATATGTAAGTGTTCGCATTGCAGTGTATTCTGCTATAAAATAGGATTTTTTTTAAACTTTTGATTTCATAGTTTGCTAGTTGAATGTTGAGGTGACAGCAAAAGATGCTCTGAATATATCTAACCACATCACAGTATGACTTTAACCGACCAGTTCAAACATTTCGCACAGGAAAAGTTAGTTGCGCGTAAACATTTGCCACTTTCTCTTTGTTGATATTCCAGTGTGTAAGAAAGTGAAATTGGGGGTACTCCGTACTTTTCTAATGTTCTATTGCCGATATCAATGTTTGTATTGTTTACATTATACTCCAAGAATTACCAACACTTTTTCTTGTTGTTATGTTTTGAGTGTAAATCAAAATGTTTGTAATAATTGCAAAGAACCCTTTGAGTTTTTGTACGCGAGTTTTTATCCGCTTTTGATGTTACTTTTTACAGAGAAGAACAAGCCATGCAACTTTTTTTGGTAGTGGGAGTGGGAGTCGGAGTGAAAGTAAAGTAGGTCTCTTTTGTGATGGTTGACAATTCTTTTAATGTAGTTAAAAGAAAGCGGGGAAAAGAAATTTGAAAGAAAGAAACTGAATACCTTTTAAGAATACAGTTCTATATGGATGCACATATGTACTAATCGTAAAATATTTATATATATACGTACGAATGTTATGTATATATGTATGTACATGTAGGGTATGGTTATATGTATATATTGTATATTTATTTGATGTCTCAGAGTAATAAATGGGGTATCAAAAATCTAAGCTTTAATGACACATGAAAGAAAGAGGCTACTTTTAGCTTTCTGTAAAAAGCAGGAGTAAAAAAAGCAAGTTGGTTTTTTTTAGAAATTCAACTTCTCTGGTACTTTTGTAGAAGGTGAATGTTTTTGGTTGTCTTATATACGTATACATACACGTTAATTAAGTGTTGGATTTGGATTTCTTTATGAATCGTTTTTGCGATGAAAACAAGCAAGTCTGGTGTATGCATTATGTCAGAAACTGTCGTAGCACAGGGAAAAATTACGAATCAAAATGTCAATCGATGAATTTTAAGACACTCCTGAAGAATCAATATTTTGAATTCTTGTTCCAAACATAAAAAAAAGATCCGAACATACCTTAATAAGCATTGTTGACTTTCTTCAACATCTACCAAAGCAATCAGCTGGAAACCCTTTCTAAAAACGATACTATACTTTTACGCCGCCAAATTACCCCTTGAAGTACTTACTATAGTCCCCAAGTTATTTGCAAGAAAGCATAAACATCATTTTTTTTGAACCATCAATGTTTTTATTTACACACTGCCTCTTTATGCTATTTCCATCGACAAGGTTTACTGAAAATATCATTTTTGCAAAATGTATACCACTTAACCACATTCTTTATCACCATTCACCATCCACGTGTGAACATATTGAGAGAAAAAAGCGCAGCTGGGAATATTTTTTACGACTGGAGGAAGATTGTTATTATGTATATTACATCTTCAATGAGCTGACCATTTAGGCAAAATTGTTAGGCGCAAGGTGCAAAATTTGCAAAAAAAAATATTGCATTTCACCTTCCTTCCTTCTTTCAATGTAGCTTTTCTAATCAAAATGAAAGCATTCATAAAATCCTCTGAAATATCGTATAGAATATCCTGCTAAAGTGTTTTCTTTGTGAAAAAGCGTAAAGTCATATTAAACCGCACATAATATGGATATTTGAAGGCGTGAAATTTTTTATACCATGAAAAGCTTCCTCTTATCCATATTATTTTTATATAAAAATATAAGTCTATTTAAGGTATGCATCCCTGGTTTAAGTTCTCTGCATGTTTTCAAAAGATGAAAATGGTGATATCCCTTCCATTTAAAAAAAGGCTAACGAGATGGATTCCGCATAATTTTTTATGGTATAAATGCTCTTTAGTAAGGAACTCTGCAACAAATTTATGCACATCATCAAGGCAAACAAGATATATTTTCACATTTTCAATCTACTAAAAATAGGGAGCGATTTTTTTCTCCTTTAAGCGCAAAATGTGTTGATGATGATGAAAAATGTGAAGGAGGATGAAAGGAACGCAAATCATAAATGTAACATGCTTTAAGTTATACACTGTTAGCCGATTCTACACTACACACTTCCGTTCCTCTTTAGGAACTCATCATGATGATTATTGTGCTGTTAGCATACATCGCATCTGTATTATAGTTTTGTTGGTAGTTCCTTTTTCCAGTTTCTTTTTTTGAGAGATAAAATGTAACAAAGCTAATTTTTCAGGCTCACGAGCACCAAAACAGAAGAAGAGTCCAGTTTTATTTGCGAGCATTAAATTTAATGCAACGTTATGGTTTTTTTCACTCATCGTTGTCCGTGGGTTAGTTAGCAGCTGGAGAGAGATACATACAATGTATGTAATACATTTTTATTTTTATGATGTGTGCTTGTTAGGTTTGGTGAAAGCCTTGCAGTTTTTTACCTCTGAGTCGGTAATAATTTTTTCCCCCTTTTTCCGGGTATTAAAGGCTCAAATTACATTTTACTAAAAACAGGGTCGTTGATTGAAGCTTGAGATGATAACTATAATATAACTAGCTACTCGTTAGTTGAGAGAAAATTAACTAATAAGCGTATGTGCAGGAATAACCATATGCATTTGAAAAAGGCCAAACCATGTCAAAATAATTTGGATGTAATAATAATATTTTTTTCTAGCTAACTACATATCTAACTTTGAAAAATACTACTAACTAAGATTTTGGCAGGTTTTCCAAAGTTTATCCAATATTGCAAATTAATTCTACCTATTTGATAGCATGGCATAAAAAATGATTTTGTTGAAAAAGGGAAATAATTTTCATCAAAAGTAAAAGGAACAAAATTGCACTGCATTTCAGCCTGATGATTGTGATATATGTATTTTTCCTCCAATTTTCCCATTCTGACAAAGCACCACTAATAATTTATCCGGAAGGTGTTTATATAAATAATAGAAGTACTGCAATGAACAGAGGAACAGAAAAGTAACAAATTTGTATCTGTCTGTGTGCATTATGGAAACCCTTTTATATCAGTTCAGTCGCAGTCACAGTCACTGTATAGTGCAAAAGAGACAAGAAAGCCGAAATGAAAAGATTTTTTTCCTTTGTACTTTTCATTCACGAGATTAAAGGACATCACAAATTATTATGATGAAAATGAAATGGCAATGTTTTCATATACCAGATTATTGTTGTTGCTACTACTGCACTACATCATTGTTTCAGATGAAAGAAAATAAAATAAAAACAGATGTAGCAATTTTTTAGTATCTTTTGTTAAAAAAAATGTTTTTATTATAGCTATTCAACATTGTTTGATCATCACGGTATCACATGCTTCGTGATACTATTCGAATTGACTATATTTTTGGAATGAAGCTTGTTTTGAATTCGGTGATAGAATACTGATTAGGTAGAGATGGATGATAGATCTTACAAATAAAAACATTGAAAATGGTTGGAGAGGTGGCGGTGACAGTGAAGAAAAATGCCTTTGGGGAAAGTGAAAACTTGTAAGTTCTCTTGTCTATCTTCACATATCAGCTTGTTCTTCTCATTCAAATTTCTCACGCAACACTTGTTTTCAGTAATAATATTTTTTAGTTTTTGTACGGGAAATTTTTCACAATGACATTAAATTCTCAGTCTAAAATAATTTGGTATAGCACTTCATGTTAAGATGCAACAATAAAGAACGACAACCCAACATTTGCCGTGTTTCTCATCGTGTCTTCTTCTTTCTTGTATCACTTCCCATCTCACGTTTCTTTCCTGGTAATAATATTTACGCAATCGAATTCCGTCTGAAGCCATTAAAAATGTGAATGATTGGCTGGTCGATGACGTTAAATAGTCAGCTTGAATAAAGTCAATACAGTATACAAAGTTTTTTGTCATTCTTCCCATGGTCGTCATTTGTACTGAATTCACTCATTCATTACTCAACTCAACAATGTACAGTTTTTACAGGCATTGTGGAAGTAGCCTGAGTTTTCTTCTGCGTCGTGCTATTATATTCACTTCATTTTGTCAGATGATGATTTGATGACTATGACGTTATACGATGAGGACATAAGAATACTGAAAACGTTTCCCAATATAAAGAAAAAGTTGGAGAAAGAGAAAGAATAGACATTACGTAATAATAGGTTATTACAGGGCATCTACGTGATTTGCATAATATCATCGAACCATATTAAATACTCGACCATATACAATAATATAATACCCGGTTAATCGCCTTTCTAACAAATTGCTGTGCTTATGTTGTCCTAGAATAAAACTAAAGTGTAAAGGAATTTTGTCTTCAAAACAGGAGCCTATACCAACCCAACTCAGACATAATCCAATGAAAAATTTATGATGAAAACCAGATTTGACATTCATGATTCATTTTTATAGTATGGTCTATATAAAACCCATGCTGCTGTCCACGTTGAGTGGAATGGAAAGTGGCAAAAAGAGAAATATATCGAAATATGAATTCACGTGAGCAGAATTTAATTATTACTGCTGCACATAGCATATAAAGGACGTTGACTGCTTGAATAAAAATAACAGAGTGCTTCAATGTGGGATTTTAAATGAGTAGACTTATGTTATTTTTCGACATAGAAATCCATGAGTGGTGAAGTCAATACCATCAAGGCATACTGCTGGAATCTAAATGTAGAAATGAAGTGTTTACTATATTGCCATTGCCACCACCATCATCACCATTGTGAACGAACTGAACTACCAATACCAACCCAACCGAGATACCACTTCATCACGATTATACTTTATTAGAAAAAGGCTCTTCATTTTGTATTGTCCCTTTTTTACTACTACTACTGCTCTTACT
>JAQFZG010005203.1:0-10668 GCA_034695465.1 Entomobrya nicoleti
AAGCTGGTTTTTGGTTCACGGTAATTAACCGTACCGCATAATGTGTTATAATAGATTGAGTATGTGTGTGTCTTTGTATGTTTTTCGGAATAACGTACTTGAGATATATCTCAACATGTTATGTATCTTTTTTATGATCAGCATCAAATCCGGTGATCATTTTATAGGGAAAAAAACATTTAACGGAGTGCTAAAAACGGTAGACGGTTTTATATCCAAAATTATGTACAAGACTGAATTTTTTCACACTTCCTCATTTTACTACGTAGAGTAGTTATTCCAGAGAGAAGAACAGCTTGATATACAACTTTAACCCTTTGACGGATATTTTGATAAAAATCTGTTTTTTATCAAAAAAAATTTCAATATGCTGAGATCAATCAAAGTAATTCAAGAAGCTTACCTTTTGTGTTGCCTTGAGTTTCAAGCTCATCTTTCAAGTGTCCATGTAAAATTCATCATGTTGGCTTGAAAATTATCTGAAGAGCTGCCACTTGACTTCAATTTTTTATGCTGAAGTAGCTAAAGATTACTTTTTCGGCTATTTTTTTTAAACAAGTCCACCCAAGTTTGAATGCCTGATGATGTTGATCGGGAGATCAAGTACCATGAACCAACATTTCTTTTTATACTTCAATCTGAAAAAAAATATACAAAAAAATACAGATTATCAGACAACATATCGTGATCATTATTGTTCATCTTTTTTTGTGGTATACTGTTTAATTTGGTGGGGTGCAATATGAAATTCAAAAATACTGTAAAACCAGTTGGCTGGCTGGATTGATATTATGACGATGTTGATCTAATCACTTTTTCTTTTAATCCAAAGAGTACAGTTAATTGATACCATCATTATCATGCTTACACAGTAATTATAAATTTTTAAAAGATTTTTTCCTTCTCAAATAGAGGCATTTGAGCAGATACAATGTTTTCTGTATAATCGGAATAGCGAAATACTAGATTTAAATCAAATGATGTCATGTAATTTTATGAAGAATTGAACTTGCGATTAATCTACTTTAGCTTGCCATTTTTTTTCTTTCTTTAGAACACAGTAAAAACGTCTGTTAGGCATCTGTAAAAAGTTCTCTCAGAGAAGTGGATTCACATTAAAATTCCATTACGTCACCCAAAGAAAAAAAAATCGCTTCAAGAAGAATTTTGCTAGTTCCGTTTTTTATTTCTTGATGAATGTCTTATGTAATAGTTGGGTACTTTGCTATGAATGCTTATACACAATACATCTAAACCAAACCAATATATTTTAAAGGATGCAAAAATGTGTGCTCTCGTCGTCTGATATATGAAGATGATGATAAAATGGTTGAAAGCATATTTTTAAGTCTCCTTCATTTTTTTACCATCTGCTTCTTCCTATACTACTTGACTAACAAAAAAAACTACCAGTCACTCACTCTTTTCAGAAAACTGCATAAATGATGCTGCTGCTGGCTTGGTATGGTATATAACTTGAATTTCATTTTTTCTCCGATTTTTTTTCTTTCTTCCTTGCAAACCTCTACTTTTTTTCATCCGCCTTCTTCGCTAACTTCCGTTGTGACTAATGCGATTTTCCTGTATTTTTTTTCTATTCATTCTTTTTTTCTGTATGAGACGAGGAGGCAAACAATTTGCAGTGCTGAGAGCAACCTTTTTTTACTACTCTTCATTCTTCTATACATTCCAAACCAATAGTGTTGACATATGACAGGAAGAAAGCTTTTCGTTTTAGGAATAATGAACTACAAAGCTCAAGTATATTATATCATCTCTCTATAATGCTGCTATCATTGCAAAAGAGGAGTATAATATTAAGAGTCTGTAATATGATTTATTTCCGTAAAATAGCACATTTTTAAACGAGTTGTTTGATTCAAAATGAAGGAAATAATGGGCACCCAAGATTTTTTTGGTACTTCAAAACACACACGCAAAAAAAATTGTTCACTTAAAACAATACTTTTCCATTGAGTCTTTCATGTTGAATGGGGGGAAAAAATCAGAGGGTAAAAAGTTTTTTTTTTATGAGAGGGGTGTTTGGGGTATATAATTATAAAGCGTCCACAAATAAACTATAATGGAATATAATTATAAAAGAGAGACTCTGTCAAGCAATAATTTTTTTCTGGCTCATATACCAAAAACAATGCAAACCACGAAGGAAATACAGACATTAATAGACCATAATAACATATAAGCACACATACACACCTTTAACCAAGCCAAACGGTTTGAATACTGCGGAAAGTACGTTAAGGCTGGAAAAATATATTTTACCAACTCATTTTCAGCTGCTGTTTTAAAAATTGCACCTTGTCTTTTAATTTTTTGTATGAAGAGATTTCCTCTCTCTATTCGTTATGGTGATCATTATGATCCTTTTCAAGAGATGGTGATAATTGTCGTTTTTTTGACATTCTATTCATGCCTAAATACACAATAGTATTTTTTCATCCTTTTATTTCATCGCATCGCACATTTTTCATCATCATAAATAGATGGGATTATTCTGTGGATTTTGTGCGGTTTCCTTTTAGTGAGTGAGAGATGTATGCATCCAACTGATTCTACTCATCATTAAATCGGTGATGACAATCCGTTCACTCCATTCCCTAATTTACACATTCACAATGCCAGTGCATTTCCTCTTTATAAAAAAAAATAATCACGGAAGCTTCAATGCCGAAAATGTCTTGACAAACAATAAACACAATTCTTTTAATCTTCTTTTAGTTTAGCACAGGAAGTCCGCGAAAAAAAATCCCCTTATTACAAACAGAGATTTCCCATTACAACTTTAAAATGCATTTGGAATGGCATTTCCAACCGCGACTTTATGACTTGACATTATAGACAATTTTGAAGATACAGTGGCTTGACTTGTGGCAACAACACTATCATTAATGGCGGTAGTGGCAGAGCAGTTGAAAAACATTTTACCATTTTCATTGTCAGTTAAAGTTCAGTATCCTAGCCATATAGCTCACAGTATTGGCTCAAACAAGAGTGACATTTTTAGTAGAAGTTCCATTTCCATGCAGACGGTGGTGGTGGTGATTGTGTGGTTTTTTTTCTATGGAAGACTTAATTTCATTAGCAAAAAGGGAAAATGCAAGTAGAATAGTGACATCATCTAGAACAACATTGCAAAAAGCTTTTTTTTTCTACCACAACTTGTAGTACAGACAGACAGCTTGGCAAAAGGGAAAGAGAGTGAGTGAAGGAATGGGAGAATGTAACGTTTTGTTGATGAAGACGCTAAAAAATGTACTCTTGGTTATTTAACAAAAAAAGTTTTCTTTCAGCAGGCTACAAGTTGACAGTAGCGAAAGAATTGTGTACGAACGAACGATTGACAAAAAAAAGTTTTTTTTTTGGAATTCTTTAATTTCCTCACAAGTTGTGAAGTAAAAAGTAAGATGAGTCGATGATGTCACGTCAACGGAGAAGAATTCATTGAGTGACATAATGAAAATTGTGATAAGGGAGATGAAATGAATGAAGATACTTGTTGCTGGTCTGGAAGACTTTTTTTAATAAAAAATTTCGGTTGAAAACAAAATTTGGGTTTGGGCTCGGGCTTGTTTTTTGGACAAAAATTGTTTTGTCATGAGTCAGATTTATTTGACATCTTTGTCGTTTTTTTCGCCGACCTCACAAGGAAGGAACATTGTACTTTTGTGGTCCTTTACCTGTTTTAATGTAATCAAAACATGTAAAACCGTCAGAGATGTGATCTTCATTACTAAACACATATGCTTCACTAAAAAAAACATGCATGCATTTTGTGTTTCTTTTTTATGAGCAGCGCGTCTATATATTTTTGTTAAACAAGTTACAAGAGAGGCTTGAGCCCTGTCAGAGATTAATGGGCTACCAAAGAAAAGACAATAACATCAACTGATTTATTATGCTTAGGTGCTAATACGCTTTTCTTTTTTTTTGCGTATGTTAGGCATGCCGGGTTTGAATGGTAATAAATAAGTATTTAAAAAGTCATTATCGCGCTTTTTGTTCTTTTCAGTTAAGGCTCCTCGGTTTTTTTATTACCTGCACGTCTGAACACCTGTCTATTCATAATCAAAAGTGTATGCTACATATGTACATATAATAATAAATATGTACATAGCAAAAATTATTTTCTGTTTTTAATTTGTATCTCAGTCATAAAAATCTGAAAAATACTAATTGCCATTTCCAGTAAAAGTTAATTATTTTAGAAGGTAAAAACAAAAACATAAAAATTTCTAACAATATAATTGTCGAAATTGGAGGTACCAAAAAACTAAAAAACTCTCAGCGTTCTAAGCAAGTTGTCATGATTGTTAGCTTTTGGAGCATACAGGCAGGTAGTTTAAGGGGATGATGAGGCGTGGAAATGGGATGATTACTACTAACAACCTATTTTTTTACTAGATGATCATGTTCTTCTCACAGAAAAACTGTTTTCGCATAAAATCTAGACGTCATTATCAAACAGCCAAAAAATTTCGAAGTATAAACGAGCAAAAAACGAAAAAGCCGTACATTATCTCATCAGAAAACTTGTGTATCGAATACACTAGATGGTTACATGGGAATTCTAGGTGAGGTGACCGACATTGTAAATTGTAAACATTGCATATAATCTATACATGTTCAAACCTATTATGTAAATATTACCTCACGTCATCATTGTCAATTTGCAATGTTTGTTATACAACAACTGTCATTTTAACATGTGAAAAATTACAAGTTTTACAAATGATAAATATGTCACTCCATTACATTTGGTTTATCCGACGAATAAGAATATGTTTTTTATTTGTCACTGCATTACACGGAAAATTAATGTGGAGTGAAGTAAAGTAACTAAAGCTTTTTTACTGTTGACTGTCACAACACTTTTAAATAAAAACTCAAATGTAAATTCAAATTCAAGTTTAAATTCAATATCTCCCAAAAAGAAAAATGATGACAATGAGAGCATTTTTTTGTAATACAGCTTTGTATACATTTTGTATCTGGGCCTGGCACATTTTCTCTTTAAACATCTCTCTGACAGTTTTTTTTTTCTTACAATGCAAATTCATGTTTCTTATGAAATATCATGACACGTCTATTATCCACGTGGTGACGTTTTAATAATACGCTACGATGCTGCAGCTGACACTGAACTGACTCCTCTTCATTCATTTTTTCTCTGTCTTCCGTTCCATTTCCCCTTTTTTTCTCTTAATAATTTAGTTATGATGATGTAATAACATTTTGTCTTGATGACACGTTAAATATGCATACATCATAAATTATTACAAAAGCACTTCTCTCTGTCTTTCTCGAGAAATAGTAGTGCAGTGCAAAAACAAACTTTTTAAAATGTAAATGCATTTTATGCAAACAATGCACTACGTAACAACCTTAATTATCTTCAATACTGCTTTCCTGTGACCTCTATAAAAAAAATTATCAGACATGTTATTATTTATATGGTATATCAGATATAAATCTAGAGTAGCTTGCATGCTATAAAATATAGAATTTTAAACACATCATATTTTTTTTCTCAACTGTCCTTGTTAAAATATTATACGTGTGTAGAGAGAAACGGGGATTTTAAATTCCCATTTCCCGTTCTTTACACATTTTTTCTTACATTGTTTGAGCAAAAAAAATGGTGGAGAAATATAAAAAGTGTGACACAAGACACTGGTCGGTTGCTTCTGTTTACTGTGGTGTTGGTAGTAAAGCTTGGGTTACACAGTATTATAACCATAGTCTGTCAGTATGTCTGTTTATGAGAAGGTTCATGGCCTAATGACAACCATGAGAAATGTTTAAAATATGTTATGCGAGTAGGTACATTTATCAATGCAAATATTTATACGCCCATGTACTTCATCAAGTAAGCTAGCTGCTGCTAAACTCATTCTTAAGGAGAAGACGCTGATTGTGAGTTTAATGGCTATTTAAAAACCAGTTTATGTTTTTTCCGACTCACTGAACTCAACCGAAAACAAGGTAGAGAGTAGAGAGTATATTTTATGTGTCATACAATGTAAACGAGATTAGTGCAAAATAGTCGTCAAGTCAACATTTGCCACCACAAAATTTTCATGTGAAATTTAACTACTTGACTGACGATGAGCTGAGAGTGTAGTTAGGTATTATTTAAAAATTATTATTTGGGTATCAAGTCAAAGACATAGTTTACACGAGTATCTTACAATTTGTACCAAGGATCATTTTACTTTGTAACATTATTCGTTTGAAAACTTGTAAAGAAATCTGTTTGGATACATATTCGTGTTAATTTTTTACAGGTGCATATTACTCTTGTTGATGGCTTTTTCTTAAAGTGACAATAAAATGTATTTGTATGGTCGGTCGGTCATCTTCTCCTCTCAGCTTGATACATTTTTAATGAGTCATTACAAATTTAAGTGTTACCACTGCACTATACAGTGTCGGTTACTCGTTTCATTTATTTTACTGTCACCCGAACATTTGCAACATTCCTGTCTTTTTGTTGGGATATCTATACATAATAATAAGTATACCGTTAGAATTGGCATATGGTCATAAATGGAATGCCGGGAAATTATCCACAGATTTGCAATATCTTTATTTTTACGACTTTTGGAGGAGTACTGTGGGAAGTTTTTAGGTTTTGTTAAGGTTTAAATCTGTAAACCTGATCAGAGCTTTGGATATTTGCATTTGTGTCTTGTGTCCCATTTAGATTACAATATTTACTGCTAAGTCCCACCGTAGCATTTTCCTAGAATCGCGCAGACAATTTCCTTTAGAATGTGAGACCTCCCCACCGGACACAAGTAGTAAACATATATTGATAAGAAAGACAGAACGTCATAATCATAAAGACATGTTGACTGTTTTTATCTTTAAAAAAAATATGAAAACCGGTAAAATCCAATCCACCAAGTTTAATGATCATGTGATGATAATGCATTAAAGTTTTATACTAATTGACAGGAGACTGCTTTAATTAGTTGCTTACGAATCAACGCCTGAATGCATTCCCTGGTAATCAGTCAAAAGAGTAACGGATATATACACAGATATGTCATCTAGAATGTAATTTTGTTTAAAAAAGAAACTTACAAGTTCATTTGCAAAAAAGTTAATTGCATTACCATTACAGTGGCTTGATACTGTATTTTGCACTGCTACAAAAAATAATTATGGTGTCGTTGATTAATTATCTGTTCATTTGTTCTACTACTCTGTATAATACTTACCTAAACAACGTGAAATGAACTCGGAGGAGTTGAGTTGAGAAAAAAATAACCCTTTTTTTGGTTTTTTATTGCGGATTCTACTTTACTTACTCACATACTAACAGTTTAAGATGTAAAAAAAACTATCTCATCTGGCACTTCTTTGCACGTGTAATTAAGGTAAAACTGCCAAAATGATTAAGAAACTTACGAACCATGATGCCCTCACATAAAAATAAATGCCTGTTGATCATTTGCCGTGATATTTTTTTTTATTCTTACAAACTTGGTATTATTATTTTAACACGTAGATATAAAAACATTGCGTGCCTAAATGGCCTCACACACCTGAGTATTTTCATGGTTGTTAAAGTTTGTAATTGACCAGGCTCAATAAATTTTTTTATTGAAATTTTACTTTTCAAGTTTATCCTTTTTTTGCCGTTTGTGAACTAATGTCGTTTGGCAGATGAGCATTTTTATGTACACATCGTAAAAAAATAAGCTAGTTAAAATAAATATATATACTATTTAAAGTAAACTGTGAAATAATCCATGGTTTCCACGCTTGATGAAATACTTTATTACCAAAAAAAATAGAGCAACTTTTTTAATTGTACCCAAGATACACATTTTTATGGAGCTACAATATTTTTCTGAAGTATTCACTAAACCATATATTCTTTCATCAGGTTTAATACGAGTAGTCAAAGTAAACATACTTTCACGGATAATCAATACGCATTTCTTTGCCTAACTCTCTTTTATGTTGATAATCGAAAACAACATTTTAGCGATTCGTAACGCATAATCGTGTTCAAGGCAAGGACACACGGCCGGACAAATAAGGTTTAAAAAAACTATGCGTTCAGTTTTTTAAAAGAAATCAATATTAATATTTAATTTGTTTTTGTTACCGTACCAAATTTTACAATTTGAAGAGAAAGAGAGTTATGTGTTATTTTTTCCATTCGTGTATGCAAATGTTCTAAACGATTATCCATATTTGGAAGGCATTCATTTTACAGGAAAGTGAAAACGTTATAAATCTGTTTTTAAAAAGAAAATATTTTTCCAATAAGCTATTTTGTTGCCATGAATTTTTTTCGTGAGCCTATTAAACTGAGTATATATATTCCACGTGTGTATACTTTAAGTATATCTGTTATTTAACACAATACTCACTCTGTTAACAGGTTAACTTATAATATGCTGGTTGCCTATGGTTAAATTCGACTATGGTTCCATGAACATACACAGAAAAAAATCTGACAGAAGATGGATACGAAAATTCGTTTCGTAATGCCAATGCCAACGACGAATCTACTGGCAGATTTAAAACTTGCATTTTCATGTCTCTTTCAATGTAACTTGCTTGCAGACACCCATCATCTTGTTCTCTTATATATTTTTCTCAAGTAGGCAGAAAGAGAGAGAGAGAAGCGAAATAATCTTCCTCCCTTCCTTCAATATGTAAAGGTTTCAAAGTGAAATTGGATTTCATCCAGCAAAAAAAAGAAGGGTGCTTCAAGAAGAGAGAAGGCAAATGGATGGAAATGGAAGTATCCAGCTCAAGAAGAAGAAAAAAGATTAGAGACGAGAGACGAGAGAGAAAACGAAGAACAAGTGGAAGAAGAGGAGAAAAAAGGAGAGAGTAAATGTAAGAAGTACTTCAATATTATAGACTATCGGCAGATCATATTAAAAATGTATGCAGACAAATCGTGGAATAAACTAGCGCCGACAAGCGGTTAATTGAATCTGACCCGTTAATCTAACTCCGACTATTATTTGTATCTAACCCGTTTGAGAGCGTTTGTATTTACCTCATTTAACTTTTTTGAGCTTAGTATTTAAAGAGATCGCAGTTGATCTCAGAGAAATCGTTGTTATGCAATTAGTTTGTTTGTCTGTCTGTCCGTCCGCGTTCTATCTTCAAAAAAGTTCAACCGATTCTCGTCAAACTCGGGGCACAGACTCCTCAGGTCAAGACCTCAATTGGCATACATGTTGGCTGATGGAAAACAATATTTACTGCATAATTTGATAGAGGCTTAAAAGTTTTCTAAAGGGACCACAGGTCAAATCGTAACCCCTTAGGGAGAGGAGGGGTCAAACGTCACATGTTAGCGTATGGGAAAAATGTTTTACTGCATGTTTCGATAGAGGTGGTCAGCATGAGGTTAGAAAGGGGTCAGCATGAGGTCAGGAGGGGGTCGGCATGAGGTCAGGAGGGGGTCGGCATGAGGTCAGGAGGGGGTCGGCATGAGGTCAGCATGAGGTCAGAAGGCGGTTAGCATGAGTTCAGAAGGCGGTTAGCATGAGGTCTGATGAGGGTAAGCATGAGGTCAGGAGGGGTTCAGCATGGGGTCATAACTATTATTCGTTCGTTCATGTACGTATTTTTCATGATTTATTATGACTTGTTACGGAGCTGAAATCGAAGCTCAGCGGAATATTGACTTTATCGTGTTTTTCTGTAAGCACGATAACTCATGAACGCGTTGACCGATTTCGCTCAAATTTAGGATGCAAGTCACTATAGTCAAAGGCAACGACCTATTGATTTTCCTAAGTGAAAAGTTGTCAACTTGTACGTAGTGTACATTTGAATGCCACCATCAAATGCTCTGGTTGAGAGGATCACGAATAATGTGCCACTTGGAGTCACAGTGACCTTGACGCGTCAAAAACTGGAACAAAGGCCGCAATATCAAACACTTCATGTGACACAACATTCGGAAGCATTTTGCATTTGCAACAACAATGTTGATTATTATCATGCATCGCACTGTTTCAGCTCCGTCCTTATGATCGCTTTTACAGCGGTTTCATATTTAATCTTTATCTGCTTTCTAAAGATATGTAGATATCTTTACAAATATTCGTAATTTTAATGGGCCACTCAAATTATTAAGCAGAGCTAGCTACTTCATATGAATTCTTGCTGATGTCCGACTGCTTGAATGTCGACACGATAACTCGAGTAAAAATTCAGCCAGGATGCTCGACCTTGGCAAGCAATTACTCTTCGTTGGTATCGAAAATTGACAAAATTGGTCGACCTTTGTAAGAGAAACTGCAGTTTAACCGTTAACTGCTGCGTACATATGGGAAATGTTTATTGCTTAAATGGAATTTGAATATATCTAATAAGTAGTATTAAAAAAATCACAATAAATCTTTAAACTTATCATTAACTGAAATACTTGTCAGCGCTACTTCTCTACACCTGTTTTTTTAAATGGGCATTTTTTATTTTCAGACGGTTTCAGATATTTTTTTATTTCATGTCAGGATGCAATCTGATTCGTCTACGTCTCCATTCTTCATGTCTTGAAATGACTTCTTATAATTTAAACTTCTGGAAATGGTTTCAAAGAATATTTAGCATGTGTTTTTAAAAGTTACTTGTAATTTAAATGGACCAATTAAATTATTTATC
>JAQFZG010005204.1:0-10665 GCA_034695465.1 Entomobrya nicoleti
TTAGAAAGTCACGCATTTCTAGTGCTACTGTTGTGTTTACACATGGTGTGTGGTTGTAAAAAAATGTTACACCTTGTACACTACAAAGACTATTTTCGACTTTATGTGCTGATAGTTTAATAAAGAGTTAAATTTGTGCGATTGTTTTAGTTAGTTTTTTTTACTGTTAAGCTATACATTCTTGTAAACCACATGAATAAACATCATTTAAAACAATTTTGCAAGACGAAGTACAAGCACGTCTTCCTTTAAATTTAAAAGCACTAAATATTAAGTTTAACTGCCAAACTTTCCCTTTTGGGTTAAGCTATTAAGCTACGACGGAGAATGAAATTTGATCTCTAATATGTTATCAATAATTTATTTAGAACAAAATATTCGAACACTCAAATCTTCAGCAACTGCGTCATTGGTTTAGTATTTTACATTAATATTTTAAGTGTTATATTTTGAAATAATAACATACAAGTTTTATTTTAAATTTGGTTTTTAAATTTGCTGATGTGTTCTACTATTAAATAAATAAATATCATTCAACTACATCAGTTCTGTAAATAATAAATGGTTGGCGTTTCAACAATTAGCATTTTTTGTTGTTTTTGATTTTGGGTACTTTATATTCTATCCACAACATATGCATGTCACCCGTTACCCGGTTCAACAAAGTCGGGTTTCACACATGCATCATATGTGATATTACGGTACGCACATGTGTATGAATAAGGCTATCAAGCAATCAAAACCATTTCGAGAAGGATGTGTTTAAATTTTTAACTTGGTTTAAGTCGTATATAATGAACGGTCTAGCTATGCTCCATTCTTGTTCTTGAAGATATTGAAACGAATTTTGACTAGTAAGCTACACGAGTACTCCAATAAACATATTGGAGTTTGCCATAATATTCGGTGAGGGTTGGGTGTTCAACACTTTATTTTTGTAAGCTTTAGTCTCTTTTAAGCAACCAGCAAGACAACCATCGTGGAATTTTAAGTACTTTAATTTATTAGTTGAAAAGTTAGCGCTATCAGACTAACGATGGACCTTCGCGAGCTGTCCGGTTCCAAATGTGTTGATTTTTTCACAAAAGACTACTATAATCAAGATAATAATTCGTGCCAACTTTCAACTTTCAATGGGCAGTAGTTTTGGAAATATTTTAAAAAGTTGAATTTCGCCCATTCATTAACGGTAATAAACAGTCGTATTTTCCCGAGTAAAAAATCTCGAGTTGGAGATTTTTTTGACTTTTCGTTTTTACAATTAATGAATTAAGATATTTGCAAAGAAAATATAATATCAAAATTGCAGACGTCATTTTTTCTTAAGAGCTTATTCTGTTTTAAACGTAAATTCTTTAATCATAAAATGGCCGTACATTTGCTATTAACGTGTACGGAAAAATCATTGCTTTTTGAATATTTCCAAAACTACTGCCCATTGAAAGTTGAAAATTGGCACGAATTATTATCTTGATAATAGTAGTGTTTGGTGAAAAAATCAAGAAATTCGGAACCGAACAGCTCGCGAAGGTCCATCGTAAGTGGTTTACATTCAGATCTTTTGCAAATACTGCAGCAACTCACAAGATATTTCTATTCAACTTTCTAACAAATTCTAGGCCAAGCATTGCTCACTAAAATTGCCACAAATATTTACATTACCCTTTTTGGCAACTAATTTTACACCTCAGTTTGTAGCAATCAAGATGCCTGAAAAGAAGTACTTCTGTGGTGCTTATGACAAAACATTTAGTCTCATAACAGTTTACGACGCCATGCAAATATCCATCTTAAAACTCATCAGTGTTCGTTTTGTCTCAAATATTTTGCCAGTATTGAAAGTATATTCTCACATAACCGTATGCATATACATAAGAAACCTCATGTGTGCAAGTTGTGTGACAATTCATTTGGAGATAAATCAGGTTGGAGAAGTCACATCAAAACTCATACCGGCGAAAAGCCATTCTCGTGCAGCATTTGCAAAATATCATTTTCGTTGGCATATAATCTCAAGAAGCATCAACTGCTGCACAGTGGAATCAAAGAGTTTAAATGAAATCACTGCGAGAAAACATTCCGAGCGAAAGGAAAGTTGGAAGTCCATTTAAACACACACAAAACCAAAACTCCATTTTAATGCAATTTATGCCACCGGTTTGTTGGGTCAGCAGACAGCTTGAAAGATCACATTCATATCCATACCGGAGAGAAGCCTTACCGCTGCAAAACTTGTCCCAAATCATTTGCTAAAATGAACGATTTAAGGACACATGAAGAACGCCACACTGGTGTTAAGCGACACAGCTGTCAAGAATGCCACAAAAAGTTCGGAAGCACAAGTAATTTAAACAGTCACATGCGTATTCACACTGCCACAAAAACTCACACTTGTGATATGTGCGAAAAATCATTCACGTTTAAAGGAAACTTGCAGTCACGTATTAAAGCAGTTCATGAAGGAATCAAAGAGCAAAAATGTAATTTGTGTAGCAAACGCTTTGCTACATATAGTGCTTTAGTGAGACATGTGAGAATTCACACGGGTGAAAAACCATTTAAATGTTTGAACTGCTCAAGCGTATTTTCACATTCAGAAAGCTTAGGCAAACATATGACTACTCAAACTTGAAAAAGTAGGATTATTGAAAGGTAAATTTACCCTCGGTCTACAAATTGTTGAATTGAACTTATCTTTGTGTATGGATATTTAGATGGTAAACATTTTAAATGTTCAAACTCAAACTGATTAATGTAAATACTTCTCAGTGTAAGGTTTCAACAATTTGTCGTTAAGAATAATACCTGCAACTGCAACTGAAAAATTAAAGCTTGTTGCTTTGTCAAATGAATTTGGTCAAAAAGTCATGTTTAAGTATATTTGTTTCTTCAAAAATAACATGAACTACGGCATATTGAACCTCGAATTTAACTGTTACTCAAAACTTGCACATACTTATAACCTTTAGCTTCACATATTGAGACAAAATAAAAATATGTTTCGCATGATTTGTTTCGAAATGCTAGAAAACCATATTTATTAAAATTTAGGCAGAAATATTTTTACGTTTTTTTGGATTCAACCTTTTTTCAAAAACCGACTTCAATGAAAAAACCTTTTCTTTTAGTAAACCTTACAAACCTTACAGATAAGTAAATGATCGAAATATACGAGACTTTTATTGTAGTAAAAATGGCGTACATCAACAAATTTTCCTTTGTCGGTTAACTCTGAGATTTTAATCCAAAATTACCGAAACCAAATTTTTTATAGATTTTTTTTCGTTTTCAAAACAGACACAGATGACTGGATTGGGCACAGCTCAGAATTCCCTCGAAATGAAGTCATTGATTTTAGCCGTAAAGTAAAATACCATTTTTAGTCCCTACTCCAGAAAACGTAAACAGATTTCTTGACAAACCTCTGAGATATGATACGACAAGGTATTTTTATATTTGTAAATACCTTAACGTCGACGTGAAATTAAACTTGAAATCAGAGGTAATTTGTTCCATAAAAATACCTTGTGTACGTTATTTTCTCTTCATAGAATAAATATTTAAAAGTTGCAACGTTCTGCTCTGTAGTTTTCTTTTTCTCGGGCCTATTATAATTTTATATGTATGCATGTGCGAATGTACTCAATTAGTTTTAATATTTAAACACATTTGATGGTACCATTACAACTCAATTAGAATATTTCATTGTGTAGATAAAATAGATAAATGCTTGATTTGAATCAGTAGTCGTTAAGTATTTACTTTTAAGCCAATATGCATACCATCCCAAATGGACAATGGATTACAAAGAACAGCGTCTTGGAAACTTTATTTTGTTCACTTGACATAAACGTTTACAAAGTACCTTAACCCATACGGATTTAGTGTAAATACTTTGCTGTCCAATGGGCTGATCTACGATAGTCAAGCAGACTTTTACCTTCCTCGTATTCTTCCATGGATGTTTACGTCTGTAGGGCTGCCCATTCAACCAAATAGGTTTTCAACACGTCATTATCTAAAACCACGTTTCTATATTTATGTGCATATTTGTAGCTAAGACATTACAACTACAACCCATTTTGTGTCGTATACCATGCGGCCAGGCTACAAGGAAAGTCATTAAAATGCAGCTGAACAAGTAAATTATACGATGGAAGGTCAAACAAATGTTTTCTTTTTTAAATCAGTTTAGTGACAATATTCAATTCAAATAAATAAATTGATAGTCAGCATTGCAAGTTTTGTCTTCAGTTCTCATTTATGTTCCAAAGCTTACTTCAAGCCAAAACTACGGACCATTCGACTCGCATGACATCAAAGTCATTGTATTTTCAAATGTGCGTGGTATTTGATTAGCGTCGTATATTTAAAATTCAGGAGAGTATACCACAACTATTCAATTGATAAATTCAAAAAAGTTTTTGTATGTAAGCAGAAATGTCAGGCAATCGTTTCCATTCTTTGACTATTTACTAAGCCTGGTCTTACGTTAGCAAGTGTAAAAGAACTCATTCAGCAGGATAAGTAAACATGTGTATCATACAGAATTGTGTTGATTATTTGTGTATGCTTATATCCAACACACATTAAAACTTCCTTAAGATACAAATGTATAAAGTTTAATATGGCTAGGTTTGGTACCATGCGACCAAGCATTGTCCAATTTCTTTTCACGAAGACACAACAAAACATACATTTGAATACGCAAGCCCACAGAGTACCCAAATAATAGTATTGCGCATGTAAGATGTACTATTAATGTTGGCTTACAGCATGTGTACGTGTTTTCGGATACATTTACTTCATCATATTATTAGTAAAGCATTGAGTTCCAAACTTGAATGTTCTCATCACTTCAGTTCTTGTAAACCTTAGTATACTTTTACCTACCAGTACATAAATATCGACGTAATTTTGAGACTTGTGCGACGTTTGTTGAAAAATTTGGCTGCACATCCACTGATTTCAAGTAATAATTAAATATTTTAAATTTTAGATTAATTTGTGTAGTGACAGAATGTTTTAATTTGCAACAGTAAATCAATTTTTTCCGTTTATTTTCTTCCGAAAAAGGTTTACACTTAACAAATGAAAATCATGTTCTTACTACGTCAACTTTAGAAAATTTAATTCCCTTTTCAGAACTGGTCGATTACCCGCGTTTTTTATTATTTCGGTGAATTATTTGTTGACTTAATTAGTTACAACCAAATAAATTCAAAGGAACGTCTGGACGAAATCTAGCATAAGAGAGTGTCACGAAACGTTATATTCTCTTACAATTAACTGATTTTGAAGTTTTAGTAGTGCGTTATATTTCAAGATGGATGCCATCAAGTTTAAATGTGATGCCTGTGATAAAGTGTTTAGCTTGAAGAGCAGTTTACTAAATCATAAAAAAATACACTACGTAACTATCGAGTGCATATTTTGCAACAAAACATTTTCCCAGGTTGGAAATCTCTATCAACACTACCGTTCACATATCAAAGAGAAGCCACACAATTGCAATTTATGTGACAAATCGTTTGGAAATATATCCAATTTGAGAATTCACATGCATTTTCATACTGGCGAAAAGCCCTTTTCGTGCAAAGCTTGCAAACAATCGTTCTCGCAACAAAGTAATCTTAAGAGACATAATTTGCTGCACAGTGGAATCAAAGAGTTCAAGTGCTTTCATTGTGACAAAGCATTTATACGAAAAGCTGATTTGAAAGGGCACTTAAATACGCATAAAGAAGAAACAGAATTTGAATGCAACTTATGTCACCGGTTTCTGTCATCAGCATTTGCTTTGAAAGGCCACATTCAAAGCCATACCGGCGAGAAGCCTTTCCGCTGTAAAGTCTGTAATAAAACTTTCACAAAAAAGAGTAATCTACGACAACATCAAGATAGGCACAATGGCATCAAGCTATATTGCTGTCAAGATTGTCAAAAGAACTTTTCAAGCAAAGGGGAATTAAACCAGCACTCGCTTTTTCACAGCGGTGTAAAAGCGCACACTTGTCAATTGTGTCAAAAGTCATTTACTGAACGAAGTGCAATGCAAAAGCATATTAAAGCAGTTCATCATGGAATCAAGGAACACAACTGTAATTTATGTGGTAAACAATTTGCTACCAAGACTAATTTAGGAGTACACATGAGAGTTCATACAGGCGAAAAGCCTTTTCAATGCCAGATTTGTTGTAATGTTTATGCACAATCAAATAATTTAAAAAAGCATTTGACCACTCATAATTAATCGAGCATGACTGCTCACATCTCAATTATTTTTCATGGGCTGTTATACGTTATTTATATTTGGGTTTAGTACAAAATGGCTTGAATTTAAACACTGTAAAAATAAACGGCAAATATTAAAAAGCTTGCTGAACACTTATGAATCAGTAAATAAAAATGTTTTATTTAAAGCTTAAAATAAATTATTAAATTTAAAAATTGAAATAAAAGTTCCAGTTTATTATATAAAGAAGCAATCGATCTTGAAATATGTGACTTAAATATACTACTTTTTCCACTTTAATCAGTAAACTGCAAACCATGTCTTTTTAATAGCGCATCGAAAAACCATGCCTTTGCTAAAGTACTGCAGATATACTATGAGAATAAAAGAAAGACAACTCATGTAAAAAGTAAAAGTATAATTGTTGATTCATTTGTAAATTAAATATAATTTCTTACGTCGTTATTTCCTCAAATAAGTAATATTTTATGGTAGTCCAAATGTGCGGTATTATTTTTCGAATTAAAAGCTTGGTATATTAGCAAACAGGTAACCTATCCATGTGTACAGACGTTATTTTAGCTTCTTATAGCGGGATTAACAATTATTACCGATGTAACCATAATGGTTTCGTTCCCTTATTTTGAGCAATCACGTGATTACGCAATACTTTAATTTAATTTAACGATTTCCACTCATAAATATATCACCGTTCCGCTTTGAACTTCTTGTATTTGTGGTAAAAGTTAAGTTTGTAACCTATGTATTTTATAACATGGAGTATATTGCTTGTAGTAAACTGTTTATGTTAATTGAACTGTAAAGTTTTAACAGCGATCACGGAACCTCAGTGGATTGTAGTCAAGAACAGCAAAAGAAATAATATAGAGCATAAGACATAATAATTCCTTTACATAAACGGCAAATAAATCAAATGTAAATAAAATAAAATAAAATAAATTGTATACCATACGACCATTTATTTTCACAAGGAAATTAATAAGCTAGATGAACGTACTCTAGTAAACGCATTGCATGTAAACACTTTTACATCAAATGCACACTTTTTAGTACACATTGGTTTGCTCATAAAGCTCGTAAAGCATCAAATGCAAACCTTCAGGGTTCTTTGCATGTCATTTTTATAAAATCAAGACTACTTTTGCCAAGTTTAGCAATTAGGTGAGTACTTAATCTCCGTTGAATTTTCTTTATATAGCGACATTTTCGTACACAGATTTTAAATAAATCTACATTAAACATTTCTCAATTAATTGCCAAATTACCGGAAACTTTTAAGATTGCATTAGAAAATCAATTACTTCAAGTTCAATATCCAACGTCTAGAACAAGCGACTTCTGCTGCCTTGAATTGATACATTGCGAAATATTTTGTATAAACTAAATTCTAAGTCTGCTAGTTAAGCTAGTTAGTATATAAAGATGGATGTTAACGTGTTTAAATGTTTAATAACCACTTGGTCATGTTAAAAAACATTTAAGTTTATTTTTGGCAACGTAAAAATTCATCCTGATTTCTTGCAAGTAGAAAGTCGCGTCCAAAAATATATTCTCTATTTGTAGAAAAGGATACTTATATACATGCACACGCATGTAATTCCTAACCTTTAAGAGAGGAAAGATGTTTAACTAGGCTAGTTTCTTATACTACAGGACCAAGTCTTGTTCTATTCATTTTCATGATTGAAATTAAATTGAAATGCAGATAAGCACGTAGCTACATGAAAGGTACCCCCCATAAAAGCATTGCACACGCGCGCTGACAACATGTGTACGTGTTTGTCAAACAGATTAACCTACCCATATTATTCGTAGAGCATTGAATACAAAACTTCAATGTTGTCAACAAGTCAGCTCTTATAAACTTTAGTCAAGTTTTATCTACCAGTAGACAAATCACGACATCATTTCGACTCTTGTGAAACGTTTGTTGAAATACTTGAAAGCAGCCACATCCACTGATGTCAAGTAATATTTATCCACTGTAACTGCGGAATAAATAGCTTAATTAAACAAAACGTCAAAAAGTAAAACAAGTTCTCCAATTTCAATTTTGTACGAAAATTAACTACTCTTCACATTTGGAGTTAATCGTTACGTTCTCTTGTAATTAGAAATTTTTCAAAGTCTTGAATAATCTTTTGAAATGAGTACAAATAAGTTTAAATGTGATGCTTGTACCAAATTGTTTAAATATAAGACAGGTTTACTAAAGCATAAAAATATTCATCTTGGAACTTTCGAGTGCATATTTTGCAACCAAATATTTTCCCATTCTGGACCCCTATTTCAGCATTACCGTTCACATGTCAAAGAGAAACCGCACAATTGCAATTTGTGTGACCAATCATTTGCAGAGATATGGATTTGGAGACGCCACCTGCGATCTCATATTGGTGAAAAGCCATTCTCGTGCAAAATCTGTCTACAGACGTTCTCTCAACAAAGTAGTCTCAAGACGCATCAATTTCTGCACATTGGTATCAAAGAGTTTAAGTGTGATCATTGTGACAAAGCATTTGCACAGAAATTTCATTTGAAGAGTCACTTGAATACACATAAAAAAGAAACCGAATTTGAATGTAAAATATGTCACCGGTTTCTTGGGTCAGCAATTGGTTTGGAACGGCACATTCAGAGCCATACCGGAGAGAAGCCTTACCGCTGTAAAATTTGTAGCAAAACATTCTCACAAAACAGTTCTCTACTGGAACATGAAGATAGACACAATGCCATTAAGCGATATAGCTGTCAAAAATGCCACAAGAAGTTTGCGAGCAAACGGTATTTAAACCAGCACATGTTAATTCATAGCGATATAAAAGCGCACACATGTGAATTGTGCCAAAATTCATTTACTCGCCCAAGCCGTTTGCAACAGCATATTAAAGCAGTTCATCATAAAATCAAGGAACACAACTGTAATTTGTGTGGCAAGCAATTTTCTACTAAACCAAACCTAGGAGTACATATGAGAGTTCATACTGGGGAAAAACCTTTTCAGTGCCAGATTTGCCTTTATGCCTTTTCACATATAAGTAACTTAAACAAGCATATGTCCACTCATAATTAAGACTGATTGCTTAGAGCTTACGTACTTCTATACCCAAAGTATTGTAAAAATAAAGATTTGTTGTATGTATTGAAGTTTGTGGAAATTTTCATTCAGTTGTCTAAACTCAACTTACTTTCAAATGTATTACTATTAAATAATACATCGACAGGAATGCAATTAGCGAGTTACTAAAAGATTCAAAATTGGTAGTTGTAATTGTAACCAGCTTGATTAAAATTTATCCTCCGTTCGTTTGTACTCCGTTTTTTAAGGTGTCAAAAAAAAATATATTTTTATTAATTTAAAATAATTTAAAATAAACCTATTTTTATTTATAAAAAATTGTGAAACTAAAGTAAACTGTATTATTTGATTTAATGTTGAGTTTATTTCTGTTTTTTGACTTGGAGAAGGCACATGCATTCTCATACTGGCGAAAAGCATTTCTAGTGTAAAGTTTGCAAACAATCATTCTCTCAACACAGTAGTCTCAAGACACACACTTTTCTACACAGTGGAATCAAAACGTTTTAGTGTGAATATTGTGGAAACACATTCGTACATAAAGGTTTACTTTTCAAAATTCCTAATTGTTATGTAGCCGTGATGTTAAAATCACAATTCTTTATTGCACGCATTTTAATTGGATTAGAATTCATCTTGATCATTTATCAAATTTATCAATTTAAATGCACCAAGTGAAAAGAATTACGTTCTAGCACTTCTGCGTTTTTTATCGCGAACGGAATTGCTCGATGCGGAGAAAGAATGTATTGAGTGGAGGATTAAGAGATAACTGACACTTTCGTTGTAATCCCTTACTAAAATTTACAAGGAACCGGTTGTGACAAGACGAAACAAATATTGTGGCCCTTTGACTCAATATTTAAATCAACATGACCAAAATTCCAGCTTTGAAACCTGCTCTTTTGAACACTAATTTGACATACATTGATTTGGCAAATGATTTATTCATGCTTTGATGTTTTATTAATAATATATTGTTACACCAATAAAAGTAATATGTAGCATTTATCATAAATCCGTCGAACATATTCAATAATACTAAATACTCGTCGTTCAGAGCAATTTATTCACTTCGAAAGCTTAAATGTGCTGTACGTGTAGGCGAGGACTTTTAGCACGAGCTCAACAAACAAGGTGCATATTTATACACAGGCAAGCTAAATTGTCGCAGAATACTCTGTTCTACTAACTGCTTGTACATACTTGTATCTAATGATATGTGTTAATCGTGCTTGGAAAAGACTAAGGAATTATTTTTACTTGCATCCATGCATTAGAGTACCTGCAATTGACTTCCTTCAATGTTATTTCAAGTTCAATTATAAAA
>JAQFZG010005205.1:0-10663 GCA_034695465.1 Entomobrya nicoleti
AGTTCATTACCGTAGTCTCGTTAGTGTTTAGTTGTCATGTCTAATAAACTTTAACCATTTCTTGTCAAATATGATTTCCGATTATTTGTGGCAAGCTTTCAGTTTGCATTTTCGAATATTCCAGTTTTTAACTCCTTTTCCTTTTTGTTGGGACCAACGTCTAAAACGACTTCATCAGAAATCGAATAAAAAGCAAGTGCGTCATTCAAACTTGTTTGTGTGCTACTTTGTAATTTTAGACAGTTTTTGGATTCTATATTTTCTGACAGCCTTGTTACCTTCAACTGTTAGCAGCTGTGCTAACAGTTTTATGCTTACAACCATGGGCTTTGCACAATTTGCTGTGGTTACACCAATTGCGGCTTTCGCGCTGTTCTACACTTTGAAAATTGAGGAAATTGTTACAATGTTTAATGATACCATAATGAAATTTCAAGATTGTAAGTACACTTCTTGCTTTAAAAATTCATAATGAACATATGTTTTAACTGATTAGTTGATCTATTTATTACAGTGGTTCATCGTGTAACCCCATATCATCCAAACCTGCAACCATCCTTAATTGAAAACCTTTTGGGACTGTGTAGTTTTGCAGGTGTTATACTTGGATTCATTACTGGACCAGCCATGGCTATTACCTTTGGTCTCACAAGCCTTGACCCTTTTTATGCTGCAATTTTATCATTCGGTTGTAACAGTGTCCACCAATTAACGTTATGGTCATTTTTAGTTTTTGTTATAAGAATACATGCTCTTGTTGTTTACTATTTTTCTGCTCTTCGATGGGTTGTGTTTTGTGCTATACAACTTCTTATTGTGCTAACGATGGGAGTAAAATTTCTTCGATTAATTTGGCATCTCCAAGGCAACGTGGGCATAGTCTTAATACCAAAGTTATCATTAGAAACCACAAAAGTGATGATTCACTACCATCGAATGGTGTCTTTAACTTGCAACAATTGGTCATACGAACTCGGCCAACTTATTTGTGCATTATTAGTGGGCGGAGCGTTTTTCTGGGGGTATATGGATTTCTTCTTGGTTAAATATTACAGAACTACTCCGCTGTCTGCCTATTTTGTATACGTGGTTATGTCTTTGGTTGTCAAGATATTTTACGTTTTGCTCATATCATTTGTTGCAACTGTCAATGCCGCTTCAGTTGAGACTTTGTACAAGTTGAGGATTTCTACTCTATGGTCAAAGCATGCAACAAGGATTGTGAAAGGAGAACGTTCCGCAAGGATATGTGTACCATGCTTTTACTTTTGTCGGAGAAACAAAATCATCTTATTTGAAATACCGGTTACTATCACATTCAATTTTATAATTACTTATGGGGCAGCATGAGAGTTTTAAGTTGGTACCTAGATCCTTGTAAATTGTTTTGTGAATTCTTGGGAGATGTTAAAAGTATTTATTGGAATATATACATATGTAATGTGGGAACTAGGTCATAGTAGTCTTTGTATAAATGTTTGAGCTGTTTCAGCGTGGTTTTTAGTTGTAGGGAAAAGTAAGGAAATATCTATTTAAAAACTTAATGTATGTCTGAATAATTGTTCATTTTAAAGTCACATAAAGCATACTTTGTTTGTCTAGACATTCGAAGAATTGGTAGGTCATTATGACAAATATTTTTTTGCTTACAATTCGTTTCATGTTAAATTACAATTGAAGGTGACTTGACATTCAATTTAAAAATTGAAAAACGTATTGCAACAGTTAAAGTGTCTAAAAACCTAAATTTGTCTTCAAGTCTGAAGTAAATTCTGAACTGAAGTAGCATCTTTCATTGCATTATCAATCACGTGTCAAAAGCATGACCGCCATTCGGGAAAAAGAGATAATTTCATGTGAATTGCTTATTTGCATAATATTAACTTTTTTGTTGGTGTCTAGCCAGCGTTATTGTGTTGCCCTAAATTTTATTGACACACGATACATTTATCATCGAATCACCATTAAATTTCACCATGTATGTCTGTCAATAATACAATTATTTAGGCCATTTTGGAAAGCTATGGATTTTTAATGTTTGGTAGTACAAATTAATGACAGTTAATAAAATTAAAATTAATGAAAAAATTTAAGGCAAGGAAATTCAGTTTTCTAAAACGGTTCAAATTTCATTTCATAATTTCAAATAATTCTATTTTAAAGCAAAATTTCGACAAATAGTTTTAAGTCTATTTGAAAAAATTAACAAGTTTAAAAATAACGCGTGACACAAATACTTATGATAGGTGCGATGTTGAACCTTAAAACAAAAGTATACTTACTGATTACACTTATATTTTACATATATAAGTTAAATATTTAGATTGTATAGTCATTAATTGTGTGTTAAATCATGTGTAGTTTATTTGCACGTAATTGTTTATTGGTATTTCTAAAAACGAAAGAAGGACTGAAAAAAGAAATTTTATCCACGGTATTTCTTTGATTACTCATAGTTAGTGTGTCTCACGTGAGCATAACTTGAGATTTTCACGAAGGGTTAAGGCGTGGCACAAGATTAACTTTAATTGGTCTTATAAAACGTTTCACAGGTTAAAGTGTATTAATTGGCATTGTACCAAAGTAAGTTTTAAATATCACACAAAAATGAATTGTAGTCTGGTTATTTATTTGATCGGGTTTGATAATTCTGTGAATATGAAATAAGTTGAATAAAATTTACCCTACTCAAAATAGGCTTTCTTTCTTTCACCTTCACTTTATACTTTAGCTTACAACAAATACTTTCAATGACCAGGACCGCAGTCGAACAGCTTATCAAAATCATGCACATCATTAAAACTCCCCGAATCGATGTAATGGACATGGGTCTCGGCTCCACTTCCCATTCGACTGCAGATCTTTGATTACTCGTTTTCGTGCCCTTTAGCAAATATGCCATAATATTACCTCTTTTCTTATTTTCCCTATTCGTCCGCTTAGCCATGTTTAATTGCTGAATTATCCTGAAGTTATATTCCCAAAACTTGTGTAAGCCGCCTTCATAAACTTGCCAAAGAACCCATTCAATATATCCATAAGCAATGTTTTTCCGTATAAGCCACGCTTGGTACGAATTGAAATTTGTGACGGTTTGTCTTCTAATTACTTTTCTTCCTTTAGCCATGCCCAAAATTGGATCCAATTTTTGTACTAAACTTTCTTTGTCCATAAAAACAAAAATATTTTCATTAGATTCATTATTAGTAGTACCAAACTCCAGTATTTGGTGAATTGTATTTTGAATGGGTTTGCGTGCACTTGAAATAAAACGAATTTTGGCAGCCAAGTCACCGTAATACTTGGGTAAGTGTAAAGGGTCTGCTTTAGTTTGTTTCATGGCTCTTGAGGATCTAGGAATTAAGATGTTGCTTAGAATTGAGCCAATCGTTTTTGTACCGTTACTTACATAAATTAAATGTGCATTGGTCAAAATTGGCAAATTTGATGACGCCAATTCAATTAAATTATTTGGTGCTGGAGGATGGCTATCAGATGCCAAAAATGAATACAACTGGCCATCATAGCAGTTGGAAATGATAATTGAAAAGATATTCCACAAGAGCCAAAGTCCTCCAGACTGCCATGTTATGAAGAAACGTTTAACTTTGTCGTCGCATTGATCCACTATAGAAGAAAAAGTTAAAAAAGTCCAACCCCAATACTTTCGAAACGAGTACGACGGCATCGATAATTGTTTGTCTGTGGTCATTATAAGAGCTAGAGGCATTATAAGCATGGCGAAAAATATTAAAATCCAAACGTTTTCCTGAAACGGTTGAGTTAATGCATTTAGATTATTGTTGTATACGTCTTTCGATATTATAATATATGAGAATGGCGAAAACTCAATGCTAGGTACTACCAACTCCAATTTGCAATTTTGACTTCTGCAATATTTCAATATTTTCCCAGTGCTTCTATCTAAAATCATATCAGGGACTAAGTCCACGTCTATGATATTTTGAAAAGAGATAAATGACAGAGTTATGTTCAGTACTGATATCAAAGTACATTCAATTTCATAATTTGGCGTTTTAAATATATTACAAAAATTTCTGTTCCATTGTTGTCTTCTTTTTGTAATCGTCATTCCGCGTAGATTTTTTTGAACTTGCTGATTCCAGTAAGTTTTTATTTGGTCAAAATTGATTATGAATGGTGGGATATGTCTTAATGACTCACTTATCGTGCCACACTTAAAACAAATCAATTGAAGCTCTCCTTTAGAGTCAGCGTACATTGGTACTCCGGAATAATTTAATGTTGCAAGATTAGTATTAAGGAATTTCGGAATTTTCTCGTTGTCATGGTCGTTATGGTAAATTGAATTAGAAAAATATACTACCACATTGGGATCACTTTCACCAATTCGATTAATGAATGGGTCGATTTGACCAACTTGTATTTCATGAAACATTACATAGCATTTGGAATGCTTTGTAATCTGAGGTGGTTCTACAGGGGAGTTAACGTCTTGATAAATGGTGGCGCCTTTATGTGTCTTTTCTCCATATCTTAAAACTACGGGAGTATTTGAAAACTTTGAGGTGTGAAGTAGATGAAACAACTGGTATAAATAGTTGCTAACCTGATTTCTCGATTCAATTTTAAACTGCTTCCAGATAATCAAGCAATCGATAAATAGTTTAAAGCTATCATCACTGAATTGCATTGAAATTACCGTTGAAATTAAAGAAAACATTAAACAGAAAATTAATCCAACGTTTTTATATATTTTTGACATAGTTATAATAACTGCAGCTTAAAAATGTTGAAATTTAAAGTAAAAATTATTTTAAGTAGAAAACTTTGATACCGGCGACTTGGAAAACGATATTTCACCTACAAACTCATTATTAATTCATCGGCGTTTATTCAAACTCCAGACTTTTTAAAGCTTGCTTTGACGTTCAATTTTGACAATGCAGAAATTTTGCTTGTCGTTTGACAGGTTTTTTATATGTAAGCGGAACAATAATATGGTAAAAAAACTTTAGCATTTCGTAATTGAGGGGCGAGCATACGTTCGGGAAGAAAAAACTTAAGGAAACCATAATCAATGGTTGAAACATAAAATCAGGGTGATCAAATGTGAAATAATGTGACAGTAGTACGACTATTGTGTGGCACACAGTTATTTATGCAAATAAGAGCTTAATGGGAGGTACGATTTATGGTTGAAGATATTATTCGAGGCAAACAGAAAAGAATTTATTAAATATTTATTACCAAAACTTTTAAAAGTATATATGGTTTATAAGGATTAATATGGCATATTATTTTATGTTAAAAACCCTTGAATTGGTCGTTTTGCGTTGGTTGAATTCAATACAATTAAGTTGCCGTGAGACAAAAAATGCTTGCGCAAGCATACAGAAAAAGAATATGGAAACAATTTGAAAAGCACCTTGTAGCAATTACCATTTCTTTTATGTATCTTCACTAGCTTATAATGAATCGATATAATCCGAACTTTTTGTTTCCATGATATACATAATATTAGCTGACAGTGGTTCAATAAATATACTTTTGAGACAGCCTAATAGTTTTACTTTTAATCTAAGACCTTGTAAAATATTATGTAAAACCTTAAGACTATAGAGTCTACTGAGTCTAGTCCTTTTGTTCTGATTTTTTATCTGTGGAGTACCGTTTTTTATTAAGGGAGAAATAATTAATCAAACTAGTTTCATAATCGAAATGCTCTTGTTTATTAATTTTCAATGTAATTTAGGAAAACGCTTTCTAAGATATTTTGATGAAATCAGTTACACTCGATTTTATGGTTTAGGTAGTACTTAATGCCAGTTTGTAATTGACTAATTTCGACGGCGCTTTAATTATCCTTCTCTGTGAATTCGTATAACGCGACCATTCATATATATCAGACGGTATTTTTATACTGAAAATAGTGAAAATATTAATGTCCGAAACTTGTTGTTACAAATTTTTCTTTCGCAAAAACTAAATACACCGTTGAAAACCTATTACGATTACCTGATTTAATACTGAACGAATAACCCATTATTCGAAGTTTAGAAATAACAAATAACTTTATGATAGGTCCGATATTTGCTAGTCTTTTTAACATTTTATATTGATGTACATAAATACATTTATCTTTGTTCGTAGGTTGACACTTTAGATAATACATCCTTTCTACGTTGCTTTTTTTAGCTGAAAATTTTTGGTGGTCACGCTTGAAAACTTAAAAATTCGAAAATCTGAATTTTTACATTGTAATTTCGAATATATACTGCAGTAAAAAGTTTTCAAGCGTACCAACCAAAATATTTCGGAGATTAACAACTATCGACTTCATCAGCACTTGCATATGGATGTGTACTTCTACCACAGAAAGTATCCGAGTTTGGACGTTCGAAATTTGGCTGATGGAGAAGTTTGAATTGTTGAAATTCGAATTTCCCTTTATAAATTTCGTAATTTTAGGAAATTCGAATTATCAATGTTCAAGCTCACATAACTTTTTTCCTACTCCATCAATTCAGCTATTTTTTTGCATTTTAAAGAACAATATCTAAAGATATATTATGAATGGTAGTCACTGAAAAATCATATACATCTGGGGAAATAATATTCAATGATTGTTCATAAATAAGTTTAGATTCTATAATTTCTTTACAGTGGTATTTTGGTGGTGATCCAAACAAATGTCCACCATTTGTACTGTAATTGACCGACACCTCCCATATTACTGTCAGTTATTACCTACTAAATAAGTGTTCCACACACCATGATGCATGGTAAATATCCAGTACTAGGTAGCAGAAATTTCAAAATGTTTTAAAAATTGATCGTGGTTCTATATTATTTTTACATACCTTATGTTGTTATTATAGTAATTAACATTAGGAATTAATTCGTGACAGAATATATTATTGTAGTCTTGTTATTTGATCGATCTGGTTCGATAATTCTGTGAATATGAAACAATTTGAACAAGATCATTACTTTCTGAAATTGGCTCAACTTTCACCTTCGCCTTGTACCTAAGTTTGAAATAAATACTCTCCATACCAACGACCCCAACCGAACAACTTATCAAAATCATGCATATAATCAAAACTCCCTGAATCGATGTAATTGACATGGGCTTAGGATCCACCTCAGATTTAGCTGCGTATTGGTTACTCCCTTTAGTGCCCTTCAGCAAATGTGCCATAATGTTACCTCTTATCTTACTTTTTCCAATGTTATGCTTGGCTATGTTTAATTGTTCAAAAATCCTTAAGTTATATTTCCAAAGCTGATGTAATCCACCTTCACAAATTTGCCATAGAACCCACTCAATGTAACTATAAGCAATGTATTTCCGTATAAGCCATCCTTCATACGAATTGAAATTTGTAACTGTTTGTCTCTTAATTACTTTTCTCCCTTGGGTCATCCCCACAATTGGATCCAACTTTTGTACAAAACTTTCTTTGTCCATTAAAACAAAAATGTTTCCACTAGTTGTATAACTTTCCCCAAACTCCAGTACTTGCTGAGTTGTCTCTTCAACGCGTTTACCTGCACCTGAAATGAATTTAATTTTGGCTGCTAAATCTGCATAATACTTGGGCAAGCGGAAACGACGTCCAGTATTTATTTTGTTTCTTTTTAAGTTTCGTGGAATTAGAATGTTTCTCAGGGATGAGTCAATCGTTTGTATACGATTAGTTATTTGAACGAAAAAATCAGTAGTCAAAATTGGCAAATTTGATGACGCCAATTCAATTAAATTATTTGGCGCTTGTGGGTAACTGTCTGATGTCAAAAATGAATACAACTGGCCATCATAACAGTTGGAGATGATAAGTGAAAAGAAATTCCACAAAAGCCAAATTCCTCCAGACTGCCATGTTATGAAGAAACGTTTAACTTTGTCATCACATTGATCCACTACAGCAGCAAAAGTTAAAAATGTCCAGTTCCAGTAATTTCGAAGTGAGTACGAAGATCTAGATATTTGTTTAGCTGTGGTCATTAAAAGAGCTAGTGGCATTATTAACATGGCTAGAAATATTAAGATCCAAACAGTTTCTTGGAAAGGTTGAGTCATTGCATTTAGATTATTTTTGGATGAGTCTTTCGAGATGATGATATATCCGAATAGAGAAAACTCAATGCTTGGCACTGTTAGCTCTAATTTACTTCTTTGGCTTCGGCTAAACGTGACTATGGGTCTAATGTTTCTATCTGCAATAACTCCAGAGAAAAAATCCGCAGCTAAAAGATCTGTAAAAGGCATAAATGATAGACTGATGTTTAATGCTGATATTAAAGCACACTCAATTTTATGCTTTGGTGTAATGATAGAAGGCTTTTTTCTAGATGTTTCGCAAAAATTCCGATTCCATCCATCGAGCCTCGTTGTAATTGTCATTCCACGTAGATTTTTCTGAATTTGCTGATTCCAGTAAGCTTTTATTTGGCCAGCATTCTTTATAATTGGCGGAATATGGCTTAAAGACGGACTCTCACTTTTGGTGTCACACTTAAAGCAAATCAGTTGAAGCTTTCCTTTAAAGTCAACGTACATCGGTACCCCGGAATAATTTAATGTTGCAAGATTATTATTAAGAAACGTCGGAACTTTTTCAATGACATGGTCATTTTGGTAAATCGAATTGGAAAAATATACAACTACATTTGGATCACTTTCACCAAATCGATTAATGACTGGGTTGATTTGATTCATTTGAATCTCATGAAACATTACGTAACATTTAGAATGCCTGGTAATCTGAGGTGGATCCATACGTTTAGGTAGGTTCAATTCTTGATCAAATGTAATTTTTTCTCCATATTTTAAAACAAATGGAGTGTTGGAAAACGTGGAGGTGTGTAGTAGATGAAACAACTGGTATAATTTGTTGTTTAACTGATGACTCAATTCAACTTTAAATTGCTTCCAGATAATTAAGCAATCGTTAAACAACTTAAAACTATTATCTACGACAATATCCTCTCCTAAAGGCATTGATGTTATTAAAGAGATGATGTAGAACTTTAAAAGTAAGCCAAACATTATTTTTGGTTTTGAGAGTATAAAAGTTGTTGTAGTTTAAACGAATTAAAAACAATTGGCGAGAAATTGAACTTTTTGCTACTTATCCCACCTTTTATATGATGTCGTCACGGTATTTATTTAATGTCACCTAATCGACAGCTCTTACTCATTTGCTTATTCTTATGTAAATTTTGTTATGCTGCGCAATTTTTCAACTTAATAACATTGGTAAAACCGTAGACCACAGGTAAAACTTTTCTTAAACTTACTTCAACGTTATTTGACAATGTGCAAATATAATTTATGCGCTTGAAATATTTCGAAATATGATTTGTACGAGTATTTAGTATGTTCAACAACTAGCGTCACTTTTGAAGCTGCTCTATTCGCGGATAAATGGTTTGGTAATACATCTAATGCTTCGGACATACTTTCATAAAGAACAAAGCTAGGGTAAAACTATAACCGACATTAAGACTAATGGAAAACATAATGTGACAGTGGTATGACGTGCTTGACACACAATTTTGCTTGGAACAAGAGCTTTTTTTCGAGGTAAAATTTATAAATAGTTGGAAAAATTAGTTGAAATGTACAGACAGAGGCTTATTAGTTGCTTTATATTAAAAACTATTTGAAAAGGTTGCAGGGTTAAATTATCAACAACATATTATCGTAAATTTGGAGACTTGAGAGTTAGTCTAGTTGTGGGTTCAATTTAATGCTATTAGTATCTGATTATACACAAAAGAATTCATTTTGGTAAGCATGAAATAAAATAATGGACTTTTATAGTACATTTGTCACTCTTGACTTTTATAGTACTTTTTTCATGACACCATTTATAGTTTGCAGACATTTTTCAATATAATAATTTTCAACAGGTATTTTCGTCTGAAACGTATTAATGTATTATTTTTCTTTTAAGATTTATTGATTTTGCAAAAACGAACTTATACATTTAAAATGTAGTTTTGTGAACTTTTACAGCTGATTACTTAAATAATTTGAAGTTTAAAAATATCAATTTTGTACAGATAAATGTATTGTTATGTAATGTATTGTCCAGTAAAATAAAATTATAGTTGCATTCATTGGTATTCATGTATATGAAAGTGTTTGCAAATTAGATAGCACAGCCATTTACTACTCTTTATTTATAACAATTTTAAATTAAAAGTTTTTGTAGGTATTGCTATAGCCAAAAATAAAAGATTACATGAAATCTACCTCATATGTAATTTGAATATAATAATTATTGTGCTCCACATGAGCATTAGTATAAATTACTATAAAGGTTTGAGGCGGAGTACGAGTGTTCCTATTACTCTAATTCATGAAATGTTTCGCTACTTATCATCTATTGTTTGAGATCTTACAAAAGAATATTTAAATTATAGCAAAAGCACATAGTAGTCTGGTTATTTAATGTGTTTAGTTCGATAAATCTGTGAATGGGAAACAATTCGAATAAAATCAGTCCTATCCAAAATAGGCTGTACTTCCACCCTGACTTTGTTCTTTAGCTTGAAATAAATAATTTCAATTCCCATGAGCCCAGCCGAACTACCAATCAAAATCATGCACATCATCAAAATGCCCCGAATCGATGTAACTGACATGGGTTTCGGGTCTACCTCTGAT
>JAQFZG010005206.1:0-10662 GCA_034695465.1 Entomobrya nicoleti
TAGCGGAATTCCGCTACATTGTAGCATTATTCCGCTACATTATTGTAGCGGAATTCCGCTACTGATCCTCCACTGTAATTGGTAGGTAACGAAAGTTTGCGAATTTTATGTGGATACCATTGCGTCTGTCTCTCCGTATTGTAAATTGCAACTACGACACTATATTTTAATCTAATTTAATGCATTGATGGTTTTTATTAAGAGAACAACATTAGCAAACTAATTCATTGTTGTCGTGTTTGAATCACAGGTTTCGAAACTTGGATTTTCAAACCAGTTGAACCATAGCACATTTAATTTTTTACCACAATCATACCAAAAATTGCATGCAAACTTTTTGTTTCCGGCTACTTGTGTACACCATGCGAAAAAGATTTATTATCCCAAATCAAACATACAAACAGGAAAAGACAGTCTCAACTCTCCATACTTTTTTTTATTCATCACGGTAGTAAAAAGACAAGAGAGCCGTAAATGAGGTACATAAGTCAAATAAGCATGATAACAAACACTATGCTTCATCGTCATCATTCGAGCACTGAAGCCATGTGCTTTTTTGCATTTTTATATCATAAAATATCATCATACCAAATAATACATTCATATTACAAAGGAGAAGAAGAGGTAAGCACACGCAAAAAACAGCAACGTGGTTAGTTTATTTACTTGTGTGTGTATGTGTGCGGCTGGTGGTGGAGGTGGTAGTGTGGTGCCGTTTTTTGGTGACCTTGCACTCCAATCTACAAAGAGCTCTTCTCTGAGCACTAGACTGCAGACTGACTTACTTGATACTTGCACAATATAGTACTGTAGTTAGCTATACTATATTGTTAAACATATACATATTATATTATGTTTACTCAAATATAATTGTACTTTTGCAAACTACCATGCGTGCATTCGTAAGAGGAACTGTTGCAGGTCCCATCTTTCTTGATGCTTTGCTCTGCCATGCATACAATGTAAACCAACTAGATTGAGTACAAAAAATACAGCTATGTTTCTTGCTTCCATATAAAATAGTTATATATAGCGCTTCCTGGTTTTTTGGTTCCCCTTCACATCATCAAGACAAACAAGTAGGAATACACCTTTCATTTCAGCAATATGATCAATGCGTGCTTATAGTATCATGAATGAAGAATGATAATGATAAAATGCCTTTAAACATATTTTTTTATCCATCACATAATTTAATTCTATAAAATCATTCCGAATAAAAAATGCACTATAATCTCTTCATATCATCCTCTAATGTATATTAGAGATGCTCTGCAGTCATATCAGATCCCGACCACACACTATACTACATATTGTCTACTTGTAAGAAATACATGAAAAGATTTATCAGTAAGAGGCGGACTTCTCAAAACATATATAAATTTATCATGTCTCTCCTTTTTTTAAATGCTTTTAAGAAAAAGAGGAAATAAGATGTTGAATGGGATATTATATTACTTGTACTTGCTGACTGACACATCATCGTGTGTGTGCGGTAGTGCTTATTATGATTATTATAAATATATATGCACTTCTTGTTCTGCTCTTGCAATACATTTTACCGCTGACACACATAACATGAAGATTGCAAACTACTAAACTACGCGCGTGTGTGCTTTGGATATACCCATTTTGTGTACATCCAAAAATTTGCACATGCATCGCCCACACCACCAAAAATTACTTGCATTGTTTGTAAATATACAAGAATAAGAAGTGAGCAATCACACAACAAGTCTTTTTGCTTCTACATTATGATTTAAGGGTTTAAAACGTGCCATTTAATTTTACTGATTTTTGTTCACATTTTTTTGCGAGTACATTTATTATCGAATTATGCTACTACTGCTGACGACGACTATTATCTTGATGACTGAACTATTTCAATTCGCTTTACTGTATTTTATGTCTTGTACAAGACCTAGTCACACTGACACACAATTGAATATCAACAACGAGTAAACATATATGCATGTATAATTAACTAAGTCCACGTATGCGCATAAGAAAGACAAGATCCCACTATATCAAAAAGTAATGTAATGATACGCACCGTTTGTTCTGCGCACACACAAATACAAACGCCGAAGCCTTTTGTCTTGGTGTAAAAAAAAATTCAACTTGATTCCAAATTATAAACAGTTTTCCTGCTACTCGCTCACACACACAGGGAGAGACACACATAAGCGGCTGTAAAGGTAATTTACTTCCCTCTTCCTGGATTCTTGTGGTGGTGGCTCATGGCATGGCATGGCTTATGTTGATGACAGCTTTGTTTTTTTTGGCGAGGTGGGATGAGATGTGAGATGGAATGCATTATCCCCTTATATCACTGCTACTGCTGCTATAAAGCATATATAACCAACCACTACGAATCGTTTATTTTTAACCTAAATATAAATTGAATGTCTATTTTTCTTATTAAACTTCTCAAGTTACATGCTCGTTTTAACTCGATATACTTCCACTTTACCATAATTAATTAATTTTTGCTGGTTCGATCATCTTTTATCATTATGTGTTTAACGTAATTCATCTATGCAAGTTTGAGTGATGGCAAATGAACAAAAACGTGGATTGTTTTTTTTTCTCGTGTGGTAAAGTTATTTTAAAATGTCATTTTTAACCTTTTGGCTAGTAAATGATGAGATGAGAAGGCACCCAAGTGCATTTATAACTTTGCAAACCAGGAAATTGGTATTACGCTTATAAACGTATACATACTTATAATTTTATCTTGAGATTGACAGTGATGATGTCTATAAATACAGAGACAATCTGTGGTGATTTTTTTTGAAGTATTAAAAAAATTGTCATTCAATTTAGCCTATATACATATTCATGCATAACGTATACGGAACCCAACAAAATTTACGAATAAGATTATGTGGTTATGACTGTGATAACACGTTATGATGAAAAGATTCTTATGAGCAAACAATCTAGAGTAAAAACGCAAAATTCAAATCCACACCCACATTTTTTTCACTTGATATACATAATCTTCGTCGTCATAACTATTATCAATGCCAAAAACACAACCATTTAAGAAAAGTTATGAAAGTAAACTTTTTTATACGAGTAAATTTTTTTGATTATTTTGTTTGAGAAATTGTAAATCGGATGGAATCAGTTTGCTTTAAAGTAAAACAAAAAAGATATACAAACCTTCCTCAAAATACATTCACTACAATCCAGAAAGAGTCAATAAAATGACACCATTTCTTTTTCCTCAACCTTTTCAAAGCAAACGAGGAAGCACCATTTCAAAAGACAAACAAAAAAGGAGAAGAGAAGGTGCTGTTTTATTTTTATTTCGCAGCGAGATCAATATCACTATAATTTTAATGAGATGATCATTGTGAACAAAAATGTGAAATGCAAAAAAAACATCGTTGTTATGCATAATTTAAAGAATAAAAAAAGATTGATAGCAAACTTTACTGAAAGCGTCAAATAAAGCAAAAAAAAACTTAACATGTTTTCTAAGTACTTACATGATTAAGGGATTCAACGGCTTGCTATCGCTTTTACGTCTTTACTTGGTCCCTTTTGACATGTGTTTTGAGATGTATTTTCGTCCGTGTAACAACCGTCAAGAATTCCATTAATTATTGTATTCACTCGTCTCACTATTTGAAAAAACACAAATAACATAACAGGCTTTTAGTAAAACATATACACTTGAAGGAGTGAATGTCAGTTACTCCAAAATATCCAATCCATTTTCCAGTGACATAATTTCTTATAAAAAACGTCGGATTAAAAAAAAGATGATGATCCAGCGAAAAAATAATAATATGTTGATTACGTCAAACCAATACGGATAAAAATGCTCAATAGCTTACTCTCATTATCGTGGGAGTGGGGCATCACAACAACGTAGAAAAATTAACAGTATAAAAAAATCTGTTTCATAATAATGATTGCTTTTATATTCCTTGTGAAATAAATTAGTTCCTTTAACGAGAGATGCACCAGTCGCCGTGTAGTTACTATAGTGATTGTAGTGAGTAGTACCGCAATAATTTTTTTTATGATTGTCGTAGGTAGTGTAGCCGAGTAAACAAACTAGTTTTCTATTCAAGTAAGCAAATCTTGTAGAAAACTTTTTAATCTTCCGTGTGCCAGTTTCGCTGATGCTGGAATACAAACGTGGTCAATTCAGAAGAGTAATCAGTCAGTATAAAAAAAGATTGGCTTTATGCAGAGTGATTGTTGATGTTGCTTTGAATCCAGTTATTCCAGTTTTTAGCGAAACTAGGTATAAAAATCATGTTTAATTTAGTACATGGTTCTTTTTTTCCTCAAAAAAATCATCTCTCAGCCAATACAGTATTTTGGTTGATTTATTGATATTTACTGAAACAACCAGGATGGTGATAATACCTCCGTTCCACTTTTTATTTTGCTTTATTTGCCACATTTAATATTTGCTTTGGAAGCAAAAAAAAACTATTCCAAAGCGGTACAGTAGTCTTTTTTAGTCATTGTTACAACTGTACTCTCTTATTTTTTCATGGAAAAATAAAATTATGACCAAACATGTTCACAAACAATTGTGCATACTTCCGTCGTTGTTGTCGTGATAATTAGGTTAGTTGATTTGATAATTTATCAGCACACAACATATTATTTTCATGAACAAGTATATATTCACATTTGGATTGTCAAAAAATTACATTCTTCTTCTTCTTAAAAATATCACAAAACATAATAAGTTTCCTTTTGTCACGCAATAAGAAAAGTGATGATGATGAGAGAGCCTTAGTTTGTAATTGTAACAATGGAACAATTGTTACGACGCTTTAATACTAAAACGTAATCTGCTCTGCGTTGCATTTTGACAGGATTGTAGTTATATGTTGTATATAGCTTAGCACACAAGAAATTAACATAGTAATTATTATTTACTACACATATTACAATGTAAACAGAGTATATAAAATACGTAATACGTAATAAAACTGCACAAGTCAAGTTGAAGGCCTTTCACAGGGAAAAAAACGATGGAGTTCAGTTCAGAGACTATGGAGAACTGCAGCTATGCTGCTTTAGCAAAGAACAAAGTTGTTGTTCTTGTCACATCTCCTTTGTCTCTACAGAGTGTGAGCGGAGCTTGCTGCTGCATGCAAAAATTTTATGTTCGAGTTTTATGACAAGAGACTCTCTACTCTTGTAACTGATTTTGAGAGCATACAAATATGCGACAACACTTTAATCTCTTGATCTCTGGTATATACTAATTTCCAGTTGCTACTACAGACACAACACTTTGTATAAGAATCTCAGCCGAAAAACTTGCAATTTGATTGTCAATTAGTTTCGTGTATTTCTGTATGTATACTGTGTGGCAATGCATTGTACACATGCACACGCATAAGATACAAAGAGAAGTGTGTAAAATGCCTGGATAAAATTAGAGATGCTTCAAGATATCATTGGAAAACTCAAATAAATAATGTAAATGAGGAAGACGAATAAAAATATCGATGATTATGAGGCAAAGTAAAATACTTTTTTCCCATGAACAGCAAACACACTAGAGTTCCAAGTAGAACGAAAGTAAAAACTGGACAAAATCACAAAAGCAACTATGACACAATAGGGAATAAAAAGCACACACGTTTAGTAATGTAGTAGTGGGCCTCTTCCTTTCAATATAACATATAAGTTTGTATTTTTAGTGATGCACACTCACTAGCCACTAATGCAACTGATGGTTCAAAGGAAACAAAGCTAGTCACAAGTGGATCAATCATGTCATGGAAAATGAAATTCCACCACCAACAACAAGATTGTTGTACATGTGTCAATTCTTGTTCTTATGTGAGGGATGATGATGATAATTCGATTCCATAATGTTTTTTCCATGGAAAATGTGTACTCTCAGAAGAAAAAAAATCATCGCCTTTCTTTACAGCTTTACATATAAATATCTCTCTTGTGCGTGTGATTGCTACTGTGTGAATATTTCCTCTGCACTGTCGAGAAACCTGACTGACAAGCATGCACACTCATCATAATATACATACATAATACACACTAGTACTCCAGTCACTATACTCTACTGACATGTCTTCCCGACTGACTTACACAGAAACGCTGAGAAATGAAAGAGAGAAAAAAAACTAAAAATGTATTTTTAAAAGTATTTTAATACGATATTATTTTCACAAGAAACAGGATAGTAGTAGTAATAGGATAATACTAATATAATCTTTTTCTCGTCTTGGTATATGCATGAAGGCTTGTATACATGCTTTGCACTTATGCATGCATGTTTGCTTCCAAGGCACTCATAATAGTTTGTACCCAGAGGCATATCCGCTTTAAAACGCGGGGACCGACCGACCAGACCATTTCTCATCTCATCTACCACCAGACCAGACTAAAAAGAAACACAAGATTCCCAAACAATTCATGCATGAAGGATACACGCATTATTACAAAATGGGATGTGTTCTGTGTAAAAGTATGTTTGTTGGTGAAGAAGAAAAGAACTCTTTTTTCCAAAAGTACCATTCTTCTGTGACGATGGAGAAGACGACGGTCATGACGATGATGATGATCATAATCACAATGATGAGGGTACATACCTCGACATATACTTTTTATATGAATGTAATATGCATGCACACTTATTTATCAAGTAAACTGGAGTCTAGCATATTTTTTTTATATTCCTTTTCCTTTTTTTCCCTTCTCATCCCTTCCCCTCTTCTCACTCACTCTACCTCTCACGCTCTGCTCCTCTTCCTTTCTTTCTTCCTTTTTAAAAAAAGAGTTCACAAGACATAAAAAAGAAGAAGAAATAAAACAGTTTTTCTGTTGATGATAATAATAATCCTTGTGTACAAAGTAAAAAGTGCTTTTTGACCATTTGCTCCTTGCATGCAACTAAGCACGCATTTTTACATTTCTGTTCTATATCCAGTCCTAGATCCCCTTCTTGTCTTCTTGCTTCCTTCTTTTACTTTTCTTTTGAAAAAAAGTATCATATTATTATGAAGGAGTACACAGAGAGTGATCAAAGAGCAAATGCTACTTGCACACAAGTGAATACGGAGGGGTAAAAAAAGGTCCACTTGAGAAATTGCATGATGGCGAAGAAAGGGAATAAGAAGTCTAAAAAAATGTGTTGGTGTTTTTATCAGAGCAGTAGCGGTGGTGGTGGTATAGTGGTTGTGTGTGAATGAATAGAAAAGATTAACAACTGATTCCTTTTCTGGTGATGGTGGTTCTTGTCCCTTTTTTCCTGCTTGTTGCCTGATTATTATATTTTTTTGTGGACTACGATGATGGTGATGATGAAGAATAAGAAGCATACAATTCACTAAACTCATGGAGTTCTTTACAAAAAAGGTAGTCAGCTATTATTGCGTGATGGGACTGGGACAGGAGGAGGATGACTACTTGTATTACTTTACTAAAAACCTTTCTTAACTACTGCACTTCCTGGAATCATTTCTTGTTATATTTTTATGTATTTCATTTCGTTTCAGTTTTTTCTTCTTCTCTATATACCTTGTTGGTTGCTTTAGGTCGATGAGAGAACAAATGAAAAAAGGAAGGAACAAAAACGAAGAAACCCTTGGCCGACTCAGCAAAACTAAAATAATACCTAAACACCGAAACCCATATTATTCATTCTTCTTCTGACCTGACAATAAATGTCGATGATAGTGAATATTACACATTTGGTTGTGTGTGTACTATTATGCATTGAATAACATGTTCGTCAATGTCGTGGGGGGTGGTGGGTTTTATAGAATGGCTGTGTAAGTTCTCGTAATGTAGTGGTGATGGTGGCGGCGGCGGTGACGACCCATCTACTTTTTTGTTGTTGAAAAAATAAATTATTGTTACAGCTAACCTTATTATATAGATGAATGCATGTAGTACTTGTTCAAAAGAAACAGTAAGGTTGCTGGTCTGGTGTAGTGATATTTTAAAAGTAAAAAAGAAGAATGTAGGAAAAGAAAAAGAGAGGAAAAAAAGAGGAAGCAAACTTGAATGCATTCATGATTTTATGGAATTCGACCGAGATCTAGTGAAGGGAAAGGAAAGAGGTACATAGAAAGAAAAATAACTTGGGTAGTAGGTGAATCCATCAGACATCAAACTAAACCAATGCAAGTAAAGTTGCTATTCAAAATGCTTCTTCACTTTGTTTCCTTTCTTTGAAGAAAAAAAAATTCCCCAACTTTGGGATTTTCTTTAAAAATTCACTACCAGCAACCACCAAAAGGTATTACAAAACAACTAAACAACCTTAGTGACCAATATTATATGGCTTACCCATTATGACCAAACCATACCAGAGACCACGTTTTACAACATTCTCGTGATATCATGGTTATGATTACAGCTATTATTATCATTTTTTATTATGCCTTTGAGCCACGAAATCCAGTAGCACATTACAATCAACAATTGCAGTGCAGTGATAACAATAAAACTTATGCAATATTGTTACAGTTGGATTGTTGTGTGCAACCAGTACTGATAGGTATGAAGATTGGAAAAAGTAATTTTAAGATTGAAGATTTCACACGAAATGAGGAAATTTAATTTTAAAGAAAAATTGTATGGCTTTTAATTTTTTTATTTTAGTTCAATTTGTTATTGCCTTATTACTAGGTCAGTAGCTTAAAAATATACTTAACCGATTCATCATAATTTTTAAGAGGACCCATCCATCTTGGAGTATATAATTAATACTTTCAGTGTTTTTCCATTATAGTTGGTTGACTAAATTTTGGGAATATTTTAAGAATTTAAAATCTCTTCCCTTTCATTTCAAAGTATGTATGCACACATGTTTAGGGCACACCCACTACAACAACCCTGGCACTCAAAAATCATCCTTGGTATTGTATATTCCTTTAATGTAGGGTAATTAAATGTGAAAAGTAAACTGTAACTGTATAAATATTAGCAAAAGTTAGTTGTTAGACAAGTCAAGTCAAATTAACCATTTACCTATGTAAAAGTATGTTATGCTGTGATGATTAATAATATGCGGTTATAAATATTATTATGTGGCGTGGCTATGGTATTTATGCATGGTATCATCATCATGGAACTCCTATATAGTGGATGAATATTTACCACACCAATAAAGTGACTGTTTGCTTTACGTTTTATTGTGCAAACATGTAAAGCACAGTTTTCTGCTTAACTGCCTACATGTATAGGCATGTAAATAGATATATGATATATGTAAGTGTTTATTTTATAAGCCTGGTATTCACTCACAACAAGTCACACCAAATAAGATATACTTATAATATGTATTAAATACTTCGATGGATCAGGAAGTCAACTCGATACGATGATTATAATGATAATAACCACACAGAGTTATCAACAATTAGCAAATATTTGACTTTGAAGATAGTATGGTGATGATGATGATGATTACGATGACAATGGACCAATAGAAAGAACAACTCACTAGTAGTGCACTAAAGCACTGTGTCGATGTTCAAATTATTTACTAACATTTTGTATTTTTATCTGTCTGTCAGTCAATCAGTTATAAGCGGCGGAATAATGAGTGCTTCCCGATTTAACTTTTGAAATGACAACAGACAATTTGAATACTTAACTTCAACGACTGAAGTCTTTTTAGTAGTCTTTTCTCTCCATTTTTTACAGGATTTGATAATGACAAATGAATAATGCATACAAAAAGTGATCCAGTGGTTCTTGGTTCTTTGTGTCCATTGATTACTTGTGTTATAAACGTTGCTTTTGACCTAATTACAGTTTTGGAGGAGCCGCTTTTAATAGAATTAAAATAATCGCGATTTCCGGTACTTTTATATGCATATTACATATTATTAGAAATGAATAAATGCCGGTTACAATACTGCTTCTTCAGATTCAGTTCTTTTTCTATAAGCTAGAATTTAAGGTAGCTATTTTTAAATCAAATTGCAATATTATCTTTTATGTATGTATAGATAAAGTATTTACTTTATTGTAATGTCGTGTTCTCAGTACAATAATTGGTATTACAATTGCATTGCAGTTCTCTTCTGCCATTTTTATTGCAACACGACCACACCGACTGAATTGCGCTTTGCAACGCAATGATCCGCTGATCATTGCATTTGTAGTTGCGTTGACATTACTACATTCTATTTACTAACATTAGGGCAACAATTCTCACAGTTTTGATAGCGTGGCATGACGACATCAACAAAAGTAAAGGTTTGTTTTGCTCGTCCAATAATGAAATAGATAGTACATTCCACTAGCACCATAACAAAAATAGGTTAGCTTGACACACATTCTTTTATTTGAAATCATTTTTACTGCCATCAAGTCATCATCATAAAAATACAGTGCATGCATAAATATATGCACACCAGTAAAAAATTAATGAATCCCTGCAACGCTATCAGCCATAGCCAGCTAATCGACAATCAAGAAGCATATAAAGCAACCTACCATTCATAATTAATTTAGATGCCAACACGCTTGTGAGATTATAAATGATTGATTCGCTAGTAACTCATTGCTTAATTCTGTGCATAGCACAAGCCTCACTGAACATGCATGCTCTACATTAATCAAATGACAAATGTGCAATAGATATGTCACGTATTTAATAAGCTGTATTTCTCAATCTGAGGTGCGAGAGGGTTTCTC
>JAQFZG010005207.1:0-10660 GCA_034695465.1 Entomobrya nicoleti
AAAAATCCCATTCTCATTCCATTCAACACAGAAGAGGATCCCGTCCACTGAGATGTCTTGTCACCAAGATATTCATAATTTATCAAAAATAAATTACTATTTATTTTTTCAGAATGATTTTTTTTGTGTATCTTATCAGTAGTATGAAGAATGGGGTGACTTGGGACAAGTCAAGAAAGACCAGTAGTCTCAGACTCAGAGCGTGAACGTAAGTACTATACTGAATTAACCTTAATTTGCATCGCATCGCCATATAAGCATAATAAGTAGTTAGAAGAACATACTGAACTGCTAGCTGACACCATTTATTTTGTCCTTCAATCGTTCAATCTTCGTAAAAAAAATCTTCTAAAATCTAAGTCATTGGCCTAAAGAAATGAAAATTCATGAATACATTTAAATGAATTCCTATAGAATAGATTCGTTTTTACTGAGCAGTGAAATGTATTAAACAATTATGTATATTATTCTTTAGCTTGAGGTTGACCACGTATAACATTACCATGCATGCATGATGCTGTTTAAAGGTAAAAATCCCAAAATAGCATTAGCCGGTAAGCTGACATGACGGGACGGAGATCAGTTGAAAGTTTGAGCTTGCTGGAACACAGAACACAGTAATTAAACACATCATTGATTTTGTAAAATAAATAGGAACGCAAGTAAATTGTGGCAGCTCTGCTTTTTGCCTTTTACAAAACGTCTACCTGACAAGTTTACTATTTCTGGAAATTGCTCTACTGAAACAGTAAATGTGCGTGTTTATATTAAATTTGATCATCCTAAATGTAAGACATAATTATTCAATTTATACTTTAAATCATTCTCCATTTAATTTTAGTTCAATGGAGGCTTACGCTACTTCATCAAATTCCGCAAGAGAGGACAATGGAAATGATGACGGTGGTGACGTATTGGTGCATGGACTCAATCTCACACATTTCTTATCCGAGTTGTGTAAATTGACGGACATTCCATTTCTTGAAGAGGATTTCTTTTTACTTGGAGAAAATATTTTAACAGTTTTGCATCAACAACGGCAACGACAGCCAGGATTTGAAAGTTACGGTCAGTCACCTCACCAGAATGAAATGAACTGCGAAGAATTCTCAAGAAATGCTAAAGACAAAATGAAGAAGCGGTCCAAAGGAAACTTCCAGTGCAAGTGCAGTGAAAAATTCGAAACTTTTGCTCAATTTAGTTCACACATTCGTCAAAATACTGAGAAATATATTCCAACGCAATGCAGTTTATGCGAAAAACATATCTTTTTCCAATGCGAGTTTGAACAACATCAGAAATGTTTACGTGCCATGCAAACCAATGCCACCAGTACCTTTAATCTATCAGAATGTAGTGGGTCTGGAACTGAACCAGTGGTTGATTGGCCAAGAGGGTCGGAAATGGCACCCCAAAATTCTTATCTCTTTTCACCTCATGTTTTGGAAGCCCAAATGGAACTGCAAGATGTACAGTCTCAAGAAAACGACACGGAGAATACGTCAATCGAAGTTTACCCGCCTCAGGATTCGGAGGTCGAATTGGAACCGTCCGAGGAAGACTTGAACGTGCAGCCTCAAAAACCCGACACCGATAACATGTCGAATGAAATTCCCGATTATAGCCAACCTACTTGCCAGGACTCTGACCAAACTGAAGTTATTGATCTAGTCAGTGATGATGATGAGGAAGCAAGAGAAATAGACAACTCACCTTCTCCATTACTAATGGACCACCAGCAACAACCCAGCGACCTCATACATGATAATATTAACAGTCAAGGTGAGAATGGAAATTATTTTGGAGAGATTCCAGCTATATTTAATGTTGACAGTCAGCGCCCCAACTATGGAGAATGTTACGAGTGTATAAAGTGCAGTCAGGCTTTCACGGACCTGCACCAGTTAGGGATACACGTACTTGAACAACACCAAAGTAACCGGAAGGAGGCACCGGAGGTGAGGTGTGGATTGTGTGGAATGGAGTTTGGTTCCTCCAAAACTTTCCATATCCATCGAGCTCAAAACCATAATATTTCCAGTAGTAGTGAGCAAGAGAGCCAAACAGATCAAACTCAGTGTTCAAGTCAACAACCAGATGCTCATTCACCTCCACAAATGGTCATCATGTCACCTCAAGTATTTCGTATGGACCAGGAAATGTCACAAGTTGACTGTCATCCTTCGTCTACAGCCAATAACTTTCCTTTGGTCCCACAAATGGACAACGTGGAACAGTCGATTGAGTTCATGAACGGTAATCGAAGGGAGAAGAGAAAAAGGACTCCTTCTTGGAAACTTCGCGAGGCAATGGCAACGACAACTTTGAATGTTAATGGTGTTTTACGTATAGTTAAGTTTTGAGCCATATACATATGTAAAACCGTTATGGAACTACTTGAATTAAGTTATTTGTGAAAAAGTGAGGTGTAGAATAGTGCTGCATGGTTTTTTGGTTATTGTAAAAAACTTTCCACGAACTTAACAAAAATACAGGGATAAAAAACATTACATTTTTAGAGAAAATGAAATTTAGAATCATATTTTTTAATGTTAAATTGCTAACCAATAAACATTTGATGGTGTAATCAGTTCTCGTATAGTTTATGTTGTATGTACGTTAATTTAATTTATATGTATAGTTGTTAGTAAACTGTGTAGAGTATTCCAAATGTCAAATACTAGTCTTAGTCCTGCTACTAAAAATTTAAATTGAGTTTCCTGTCCAAATTATGTACCGGTAGATTTTCTTGCTAGAGCTTAATGTAAATGCGCAACAAATGTTACAACATAGATCATTATGGAATGTTGCTCTTGGCTCACAACTGTTTTTTCTACTTTACCTTTCAATAAAGTAATGTGTATGATAATGCATTTTTTGTATCGATATTTAATTAAAATAAAAAATTTGGTTGCACATTGGAAAGTGGCTGCATTCAGTGAAGATCCCACCAACTATGTTGAAAGTTGTCAGAGTTGACGCATTCATTCATTCATTCCATCCAAGCAGTAACCAGTTTGATAATATCTCTCATGTTTCACATTTCCCCATAATAATTAAATAGCGACTAGCATTTATGCTGTTCTTTATACCGAATTGTTCATAAGTATCAATAAGTACATAATTACAGATTTTGGTCCATGCAATTCAAAAAGAAGGTGGGTTCTGGTTCAGACATATACAATGTGGGTTAGCTTCTTTTTTTAACTAAAACGAAATAGCTACAGTTTTGTATTACAAACTACAATGCAATCTACTAAAAAATAGGACAATGCACGACTAAGGCATACATACACTCAGGCTTATGGTAATAATAATGTGCCGTTTTTATTGCTTTCTTCTTCTTCAGTTTTCAAAGAATATTCAATGTTCCAAAAGAAACGAAATCATAATGAAATAAAGAACTTATTTTCTGCTGTATGTACACATTTATTTATCTTTATCGTACATATTTTAAACATGATTATTTCTTGATATTGTCATAAATGTTATGAAATTTATTGCCTCGTGTCTTTTAATCAAGTTAAGTCTTGAGAATTTTAAAACGAAAGCATGCAGCATAAGTCGGACTGATTGAAGCGTAAGCAAAAAATGTGTTTATTATGTGAAGTTTGGGCATTCTGAACATAAATGTGAACAAAGCATAATGTCAATTTAGTCCCTGCAGCTCATTTGATTGCATCATGCATAAATCTCAATAATATAATATTTTAGAGCAAAATGTCTCGAGCCACAATATAAGAAGCACAGTATATTTTCTGTCGTATGTCACATGTCAAAAGATTCATAAAAACCATTTTTTTGGCGTTTAATGCATCCTCATCACTTCATCAGCACCTAAAATTGATTATTGATCTAGATCGGATACACACAAATAGTTGTTTAGTTTCACGTATGTATATCGTATTAATCAAAGCAAGCAACAAAGAAAAAATGGCGTGGGACCGTTCACTAAGCACGGTACACTACATCAATTCTTTATTCATGGACATCGCTATGGTGAATTTGAACAGCTACCATTTACGTATATCCTTAAAATAACAAATTGTCTGTGTATCCCCAACCAAAGTTAATGGTAACGTTGGAATCGTCATGTTTGTATAACTCCTTATCAATAGAACGCAATATGCATGCGTTATGCGTTTTTACAAAAATTACAAAAAACAAAGTGGTGGAAGATGAGAAAATATGAAGGCATGCAATCAATCAGAATCCAGCAATTTAGAGAATTGTCTGATTCTGATTCTCAACTCAAACTAAAGGAATTCGAATTTTGAACAATAAATTTAGAAAATATAAATTTTATGAAAATACCGTTAGGAAAATAATTTTTGTATTTTTTAAATGTATAAATTAAACTTTTTCTTTAACAAGAGATATAATCCTTTTTTAATCTATTGTCGTTGATCTGTTTATAATAAAAACGTTTAAATAAAAAACATCTCAACATTGTAGTCATACGCCTTGTTTTGACTATAGAGCTGTGTTGTCTTTTTCATGAATATAATTTCCAGTTGTATACAAGAAGGGTCGGTCGGTGGTGGTGGTGGTCTGGCGATGACCCATTATATTGTGCATCTAACTATACAGCATCCATCCATGTATCCACATTACACATCCATGTACTCACTTTTGTTGAGTAGGTCGAGAATGTGTAAGTGGAAAGATCGTGATGTGATGATCCTCTCCTTTTCCAGAATAGACTTTTCCTGTAAAACTCATTGTTGAGATTTTACTTTCAATACAATGTGCAACAATGCAATGTTATGAATATATGAATACGGCAAAGATTAGAGTTGCAGTTGCAGTCGTGATTCAATACACAGCACATGTGCTCTTGTTGTTCGCTCCCCGTGCATTAAAACAGGCTCGAGCACATTTACTTTATCGTAAACACGGTTACCCTGTAGCAAGTGTGCATGCACACATGCAAAGGGTTCAATTAAAAAAAAAACGTTTGAATTAATTGAGTAATTGGGTAATAATAAGAAGTTGAATGGAATACTGTGTTTGGTAAAAAAAATTATAATTGACTTTGTATGGTTATTGTTTTTCAAGGCTTTGAGGAAAAGCAGCGTCACGACCGGTGTCAAGATTGTGGATCGTAATATGGATTTAAATCATTTTACTACATAACTGTGTGATAAGTGCAGAAAATGTTTTCTATGATTGTTTTTGTGAACAATTAACTTTGTCCGGTTTTGTGTGTTGTGCAACTGAATGCAACAATGGCACCACAACCATCATCATCATCCTCTGCAAGAATGAGTGATGATGGAAATGACAATATTGAACATAGAATGGATTTAAATTTTTGCATTTCCCAATTGTGCGATATGGTTGAAATTGAAATTAGTGAGGAGGACGATATAACATCTCAAAGTTTTGTGGAAAGTGTTCTCGAATATGTACGAGAAGTTGTAGAGAGGGATAAAGAGTCAAAAAGACTAATTGGTATCCTCAATGCTCATGCCCAACCACGACAGTTCCAAAGAAGAGCTCATGCAGCACAAGGCACACCGGAAACTCTATCGAATCAACAAGATACCAGTTCAACATCATCACAAATAATACCGTCGAGTGAAACCAATGTGCAAGTGGTGGACTTGACACTAGATGCTGATTTAATCCCAGTTTCATCTCCCACATTGTCCATTGCAAGTGTTCCAATGACTCCACGTCCACCAGATGTAATCAGCATATCATCTACGCCTCAATATATGGCCTCTCCATGTTCTTCATCCTCTCCTTTCTGCGTTATTAAAGACACTTTTCACGTCCAAACTCCAACACCAATGGAAACAGATATCCCCCAAAATGGTAATGATAATAATCATGATGACAATATCAATACTACATTGCCAGCCTTGTCACCACCACCATCTGGAGAAGCTCCTCTTTCTACTTTACCATTATTGGATGATTCAGGACAACCTCAAATTACAATTGAGGGTGAAGTCGGAAACTTGGTTGCGGTGGAAGATAACTTGTTCAACGAGTTAATTCAGATACCACCACCGCCATCATCATCTCGTCAACTTCGTCCACGAAAGCAAAGGGCAAGTGTGACTAAGAATGTCAGCAAAAACCGAGTTGGTTCACGACGTTCTAGAAACAAAAATACATATCTATCTAAATATCTATCTAATAAGACTCATAAAGCTCTAAATTTTAAAAATGGATATTACTGGTGCACCTGTAAAAGCAAATTTTCAAGTACAACCGCACAAAAGCACCACGTAAAGCATTTCAACTCAGAATCAGAATGGAAATTTACTTGTGAGAAGTGCAAGGATAAATTTTTATGGTTTATCTACATTGAAAAAGCATTTGAAGAAAAAACATGGAATGGAAAATCCACTGAAAGAATTTGTGATGGGATGCACCCTCTGTGGATCCATGTTTCTCAAAGTAACTGATTGTTATAGCCATAAAAAAGCAGTACAGTAAGTTTTTATGGAAAATGTATTCTAACTGGACTTGCACATTTTTTATTGTTTGGCACTTTCATTTCATTCATTTCATTTTTTATCCTCAGCAAAGTCAATAAGGGGCTACAACAGTTAGAAACGCCGGCAGGTAGGTCCGGAATGCTGCCAGGATTTCCAGGAATGTCGCCAAGATATCCGGGAATGTCGATAAGACGACCATGTCCGACACCAAGGTATTCAGGAACGTCGCCAAGACGACCATGTCCGACACCAAGGTATTCAGGAACGTCGCCAAGACGATCATGTCTGACACCAATGTATTCAGGAACGTCGCCAAGACGGTCATTTATGACACCAAGACGTAGAGAAGTAGAATCGTCACCTGAAAATTCCATGCTAAGGTCACCCCAGGATATAGAATTTGATTATGAGCAAAATTTAAATGAGGAAGCGGCCCAACATGGCAGTGATGGGGAAGCGGCCCAACATGGCAGTGACGGGGAAGCGGCCCAACATGGCAGTGACGGGGAAGCGGTCCAACATGTCAGTGATGGAGAAGCGGACCAATATGTCAGTGATGGGGAGGCGGTCCAACATGTCAGTGATGGGGAAGCGGACCAACATGTCAGTGATGGGGAGGCGGTCCAACATGTCAGTGATGGGGAGGCGGTCCAACATGTCAGTGATGGAGAAGCGGTCCAACATGTCAGTGATGGGGAAGCGGTCCAACATGTCAGCGATGGGGAAGCGGCCCAACATGGCAGTGATGGGGAAGCGGTCCAACATGTCAGCGATGGGGAAGCGGCCCAACATGGCAGTGATGGAGAAGCGCCCCAACATGGCAGTGTTGATGATGAAGCGTCGCATGGTCCCAGTGATGGTGATGAAGCGTCCCAAGAAACCAGTGTTGATGATAAAACGTCCCAAGATGCCAGTGATGGTGATGAAGCGTCCCAAGATGCCAGTGATGGTGATGAAGCGTCCCAAGATGCCAGTGATGATGATGAAGCGTCCCAAGATGCCAGTGATAGTGATGAAGCGTCCCAAGATGCCAGTGATGGTGATGAAGCGTCCCAAGATGCCATTGATGGTGATGAAGCGTCCCAACATGCCAGTGATGATTATGAAGAAAGACAATTAGACAGCTCTCAGTCTTCGAGAGAACAAGCTAACATGTCTCCTCTGTCCCCTCAAATAGACCATGGTAATGATCGGATGAATAATAATCAAAGTGAGAGTGGAAATTCTTCCGTGGAGAGTACAGGTGGATTAAATAGACACAATGGGCTGTTAGACTGTGATAATTACTATGGCTGTATAATGTGCCCTCGGGTTTTCAGGTATCTAAAGCAGCTAAATGGACACGTGCTTGAGCGGCACCAGAGTAACAGGAAGGAGGTAAAGTGTGGATTATGTGGAATAGTGTTTGGTTCTTGCGGGAGTTTAGACAAACACCGGGTTGAAAGTCATTCTACAGGTATTAATGAGCAAGAAATAGACAGCCCACAGTCTTCCAGACAACATCCTGATAACTGTTCTTCGCCCCCACAAATGGATGAGCAGGGTAACTTTGTGAATGATGATTTAAGGGAGAGTGCAAATTCATTCCAGGGCTCTCCAAGTTTAAGGGATTATGATGGGTATGGAAGACTTTACAGCTGTATTAAATGCAGTCAAGCTTTCCGGGATGACTTGGACAGTTTAAGGAGACATATGGTTGTTCAACACCAAAGTGTGATCAAAGCGGTGAAGTGCGGGATATGTGGACAGCATTTTGATTCAGCGGAAAGGTTCGAACAACACTGGGATTACGTTCATCATTAAACCAAAAGACTTTAATAATCTAATTAAGTGACATCGAACATTGTATTTTTGTAAACCTCTGATATTTCTAAAGTTTTCTGTCTTCAAATGTATTTATATTTTACATATCTTAGTAGCATATACAAATTTGTACAATCATTTTGAATTCCAAATAAATAAACAAACTTAAAAAGTATTTTTCAACAATTTCTTTCTTGTCAACAACAACAATCATGCCAGCAGTTCGAGCAACTCTTTCACCAGCTATTTCAAAGCTGTCTGTTATTCAAGATATTGGAGGTATAAATAGTTGACTGTTTTCTTGTGCTTCTGATCACTGTTAGTTCACATTTAGTCCAAAAAAACATTTCAATTCATTTCATATTTCACCTTTTCATATTTTATGTTCTATTTTATTTTACAATTTCTAAGGTTCCACAGCAACTATGATGATGGGATTTAGTGAGTTACATGTTTCTTAAAGTGGAACGCATTGTTAAAAAATATTTTTTAGTCATATTTCATTTTATTTGTTTAGCATAAACTGCTTCTCCTTCCCATCCATCTCCACCAGCTTCCTATTGATATTGTGTAAGCCTTCCCTATTTCTGGCCATCCTCCAAATACTCCGTCAAACGTACAGTTCACTTGTCCATCGAGTCCTTTGAATTCCTTTACCCTTCACTTATCTTGCTATCCATCTGACTTGGCGTGGGTAAGCACGGCAAGCTAAACACCGGACTCGGCAAATAAGTCGGAAGTCGGAGTTCAGTTCTCGTTCACTCCACTGTTCAACTCACAAGTTTGCTCTATTGTGTTGAGTACCTCGAACTCCGTCTGGCTTCCCTCTTTTTGGATTCCTCCGTTTCACCCTGCATCTCCCTCCTTCCTCCATTCAACTCCCCCAACACTTTTGCATCCCTCTTCCTCTCATTTGTAACAGACAAGCACATCTTCTCATGCTATTCCACTTGTTCTCACCTCTGTCCCTTAATACTCAAAATCTCCTCCCATCTCCGTCTCTCTCCCTCCATCGCCTGTAAAAATCCCCCTTACTCCTTGTCTCTTCATCTTAAGCAGTCTCCCCAACTCTGCTTGTCTAATAGAGATGTGCAATGAACACATTTATATTAATCGTTCATATTTTCAAAACGATTATTGGTGATAATTGTCATAAATTTTATTATGAAATTTAATGTCTCATGGTATATTCTAATCATGATAAACTCTGAGAATTTTATAAAGCAAGCCAGCGGCATAAACAGATTAAAGCGAAAGTACAAACAAGACTGTGTCTCTTACGTGAAGTTGGGGCATTGTGAGATTTTGCCTGGTCACGCAAGAGACTCATGAAGTCAGTGGTAACTCTGCTTTCCACTCATCAGTATTGGGACTCTGCCGTTATGTTCTCCAAATAAATAACGAAAATTCCATACAATACTTTACAAAGACTTTCCATTCCATTAATTTGACTATTTTAAATTGATAAAATATTGGGAACGAGACGAGGGTCTCCTCTGCAAATTGGGGACAGGGCTAAGCTCTATCTCGCTTGAACTCTCGGTTTTGGAGCTCTTTCGTGATTAGTGTTGCTTGAGCAGGGAAACATAAATATTTGGTACTTTTGGCAGAAGAGTCTACAAATCCCTTAGAACCAACATGTTTCCTAGCAACCGTTCCAGTCACCGGACGAGTTTTTTTCTAAATAAGCTAGCTGTGCAGCGATTGCCTTGTTCCAATTTTCCTTCTCTTGAAACCTGGCTGCTTCCTTTGCCCTCTTCTCCTCTTCACACTCCAAAATCAGAGTTTCAAAACCTGAAACGACGAAGATTTACTGCCAAAATTTAAATTTCAGGGGATACGGCTTTTAAAAGTTGTATTTTCAAAGAGCCATCTAAAATTATTTTATCTTCCCCGTGGTCCTCTTCCGCTATTAAATCAACTAGAACAGGAGAACGATCACGAGCTGGTTCGGATTTCGACAGGTTTGGTTTTCTATAAAATCTTTTTATTTATTTAGGAATTTCCTTTTCATATTATGGATATCCATACAAAACACAAAACAAAGAGGTAAAGCAAAAATAAGAAAGGAGAAGTGAGACTTGGGAAACAAGACTGGTTATCACAATGCATTAAATACAAAGAATACAACAAACTCAATTAAAACTACTGATTTTCACACACTAAAGATCATAACAAAACAAAAGGTCACACAAAAACAGAATAGAAACAAAACAGATATTGTACTGAGAAGAAGTTAAAATTTTCTAGAGCGAAAATCTAATAATGAGCTACACAAGTATTAAGTTAATTTCTAGAAACATTTTTGATGACTAAATTTAACCAATGAGGGCTTGACCTCCGTAAGCACGAAGTCCAAGACCTTGTTGAGCATAAGCGATTTGTGGAGCAGCGCGGATGAGTTG